>CAAKHB010002796.1:7350-39278 GCA_901007665.1 Aeoliscus strigatus | reverse complement strand
AGATAATAGATAGATAGATAGATAGATAGATAGATAGATAGATAGATAGATAGATAGATAGATAGATAGATAGATAGATAGATAGATAGATAGATAGATAGATAGATAGATAGATAGATAGATAGATAGATAGATAGATAGATAGATAGATAGATAGATAGATAGATAGATAGATAGATAGATAGATAGATAGATAGATAGATAGATAGATAGATAGATAGATAGATAGATAGATAGATAGATAGATAGATAGATAGATAGATAGATAGATAGATAGATAGATAGATAGATAGATAGATAGATAGATAGATAGATAGATAGATAGATAGATAGATAGATAGATAGATAGATAGATAGATAGATAGATAGATAGATAGATAGATAGATAGATAGATAGATAGATAGATAGATAGACAGATAGGTAGATAGATAGATAGATAGATAGATAGATAGATAGTTAGATAGATAGACATTGTATTATCATTCTCATCCTTTTCACTGACACCACTTTGTGAGCGTTCCTGTCATACATGTGACAATGTACCTGGAAGTTGACGGACACGGTGATCCCAGCACAGCAAAGCGCCATGAAAAGGAAGCCGCCGATCATGAGAGGTCTTCTACCCAGACGCTCTATTGTAAAACACTGCAAGACAGTACCGGGACCTGCTGTTATTGGCTGGAAACGAGATGCGTTCTATTGTCTCATTATAAGCCGTCTGATGCAGGACAGAGCACCGACAACGCAGGACAGAACACTGAGGTCAGTAGTAATTAGCCTTTAGGGTCAGTCTAGTAAAGTTACATAGCAGTGATAGTTATTAAAGTGAGTTCAGTCACACTGATGATTTTCATTGGTTACTGAAGAAGTGAAATCGAATGGAGCTCACAGAAGAGTTTATCTCTCCATCTCATTTTTCCTCTTTTTTTGGAGCAGCCATGCGATGGGGAACAAAATGTCTGGTTATTAAATTTGACATATTTAAGCAGTAAAAAACTGCTTGAGGGGGCTGAACTGGGGCTTTGCAGATTTGTAACTATTCATAAAAGTTCTATACGTTTGTTATACATCGTCCCATCTGCTCTGGACAAGAATGTAACATGTGTTTGAATGGAATATTGCAAATGGGCATAGCATATTTGCATTCAATTGTTTTGCTAAACCTGTAGACAGAAACCTCATCTATCATATGAAACCAAGTTCTTCAAGCATTTATCCATTTTAAATCACAACACAGATTGCAGCTGTCATCTTGTCGTGGTGCAGGAATGTCACCTTGGTACAAGCTCCTCCTCCCTGCGTGGTCATGAGGTGATAATACTCACACCAAGCATTCCAGAGATGACCTCGATGGCACCGGTTCCCACTGTTGTGTACTGAATATGAGGCTCTGGGATTCCAGCGTTCTTAAATATGTCATTTGTGTAGAACCAGATCTGAAACAAGGACATGACACCAATGAATTAAACAAAAAAAAGCAGGTTGGACACACCCCCAGCCAGAGTCAGACACCCAGTTTGTCTGAAAACAATTAGCAGTTGTTTCCATGTGATCCATCATCGCGATCGTTATCATCAGCCCGGCCGTCACTCATGCATTTGAGATGCAGTGTTTCATTAATATGGACTTATGACAAGTGCTCCCCTTGAAATTAAGTTGTGTTTTCTCATTAATCACATTTTGCTGATGCGACATCCATCATTGATGAGGTGTGATCGGCGTGCTTCAATGCTGTCTTGTTGATTTAGTAACCATATATGTAGCATTTAATCACCATCGCAGACTTCCAGTATGCACAAACACAAAAATAGAAAACGTACATAACAGCTTGAAAACAATGTTCTCACAACTAAACTGAAGTCCATCTGTCATTCTTATATTTGGGGTAAGCCAGGGTAAGATAAGAAGAGGGACTTCCCAAGCTCCAACTCAAGTTGTTCCTGGACCGATGTAATCTCTGAGGGGTCCCACAACATCTCCTCCAACATACAAGATCAACAGGAGGCACCTTCACCTTCTCTCGATCTGCCAGAACATTCTCAGCTGAATCATCCCAAATCCAATCGGCAGATTTAAAGGAGTTCATCTTGCCCAGTCGTAACTTTCTATCAGTGACTCATTGTAGAAGTCTCTGATGTAATATCACAATATCATCCGCAAAAGTGCGAATGTCATTTTCATATAACAAAACACACAAAAAAACAAAGTAGCTCCCAATTCTCAACATCACTACATCACTCATAGGCAGGTGGACTTGAAAAAGTTTGTTGTTGTTTTTTTTAATTTTGTTGTTCTCATTCAAATCTGTGTGACTCTTTGTTCCTGTCAAATAACAGAAACTACCGACTCCCACAGTTCCCTCACAGGTCCCACCATGACCTGGATGTCTGAGAAGCTTCCCAGAAACTCAACCTTCTGCCTGTGAACTGCCTGTAGCTCTCATGATCCTCCTCACATCCTCACAGCTACTGTAAACAGCAGAACTCAGAGGCATGTGGTCTCCCTCGGAAGATCCGTTCCCAGGAAGGTCAGTCTTCTGGGATTGACGGGTGGTGAAGGGCAGTGCTTTCCACCCATGGACACTAACAGCTGAGGTGCCCTTGAGCAAAGGACATAGCTCTGGGTGCTTTTGTGTGCATGTGATGAACACAGAGATTACACACAGAGGTCACATTTCACTAAGAATGTAAATAATTGTACAATGACAATTAAAAACGTAGCACTAGATGTGAAGTTAACAGTCTCGTGTTCCATTCTTGGGAGAGCTGCCACATGTACGGATAGCCTCAATAATGTCATGAAATTAGTTCCAGTCAAAGACTCAGGTCCTGTCGTTCCATGTTATTCATCTTCTTATATCTGCTCCAGACATTTATTGTCTTAATAAAAAAAAAATATGCTGAAGCTCACTGGAGCAACTTTTCACTTTGATCTCATGATGGATCTCATTTAGTATTTCATCAAGTATCAAGAAGTGTCATAGACTTATGACACTTCTTGGCACATGCTCATGGATGCAGCCTCCCGGTGGTCCTATGTGGAACAGCACAAGCAGCATGGACGGAGGTCCTTTCCACATGGATCATTGGGGGCAGGGATGTGTTTGCCTGTGTCTAGATGGGCAGACTTTTCAAAGTGGGGCAACACCGAGAGAGAAGACCTGAAGATAATGAGGCGTGCCTGTGTCGCCCCCTGCTTCGTTGCTCAGCAGCAGTGGGTCCAAACGAGAGGTTTGGAACACAGCTGGCAGCTCTCACAGGTTATTGCTGCGTAATAGCTACTCTCTATTTGAGTGTTCAGCGGGACAATGCAACTCACCGCATCAATGCCGGACAACTGCATGCCGATGTTGACCACAGCAATGGTGATGACCTGCCAGCGAACGCAGCGGTCCGTGAGCAGGCCCCACACAGAGAGTGTCTGGATGGAGGACAACGAGCGCTGTTCCTCCTGCATCTCCTCCACCTCTGCCTGGATGTTTCCTTTAATGCGGTACCACTTGAGGGCTAGAGGACAGAGACGTCTTTTACCATGCACCATCAGTTCAAATCCAAGAGGAAACGGAACAATCAATCATCTGAAAAGCTCCAGGGACTGACACAGGCACATGTACAACGAGGACATCCCTGTTAACCCTTTTAACATCGACGCTATCGCCCCCCCCCCCATACATTCACACTAGCAACCTTTGAAGGACAGTAATTGCGTGAATATTCGCTCAGCTTTCAGAAAACGTCTAAAGCTGAGAAGTTGCACGTGGTTTCTCTCCGTCTATGTTTTAATGATGAGAACTTTAAGCAACTATTGAGACACAGTCCTTTCTCCACGTGATCCAGCATGACACAGATTTACACACCTGCAATGGTGGCATGGACATTTCCCTTTTCTATCAAGAGGTACCGTGGACTCTCTGGAAACCACGGCAACAGCATCAGTTGGACCAGGGTAGGAAACACCACCAGGGACAGGAGCAGAGGCCAGTGCCGTTCCTGTATGAAACCAAACAAATGACAGCCCATGATAAAAACCTTCCAGGTGTGTGTGCATCATCGTGCTCATCCAGACAGACTCAAGATGTCCGACTTTCTATGTCACGTATTACATGTTCAGCACCACATGGAAGAGGGACCTAGTGCGTGTCAGTACCTCTCCCAGCAGCTCATTGAGCCCCAGCACCTGCGCTATAAACACCCCCAGACAAATGTGGATGCTGGGAATGAGGCCGAGGAAGCCGCGCAGACTCTTGGGGGCGATCTCCCCCAGGTACATGGGCACAACACTGAGAGAAATACCTGTTGAATAAAGAGGGAGAGGTTATCACAGGCTGAAGGTTTAGATACAGTCATATTTATCATTTTGTAGTTTGTAGTGTAGTTTTCCACAGAAAAATGTTTAGTTTGAACAAACTAACGTCAGTGTGTCTCGCTCCACACACACAGCGAGCCGTGGCCGTACTAACGATCTCTCTCCTGAGCTCTTCACCTTGCGGCCCAGGTGAAACTGGGCCAACACATGAGCTCAGGTGTGTTCTGTAATGTCGCAGAGCTCCAGACCATCCACCCTACAGAGCAAACTCATTTGAGCCACAGCAATCTCATTCTTTCAGTGACTGCACAAAGCTTGTAACCATAGGTGAGTGTTGGAACGTTAATCGACTGATAAATTGAAAGTTTCACCCTCCATAAGTCAGCATTCCCTCCTTTCCTAGAATTAGAGCAGACAGTCCAACTTTCTGGTAACAAGTTTCCCTGTGGTTGTTTACATTAGCAAGATAAGAAAGTACCAAGTGTCTGCTCGTCTCTCACTGCTTTGAACACATGGCATCACATGACCCATTTGATCTCCTCTTCACTGTCCCCCTGTCCGTTTTACAATCATTTCAGGTTTTCACTGATACAGAACAGATACATACGTTGACACCCTGTGAGCCCAGACGCAGCCTCAGACCAGTGTGGTCCTCCAGGTCAAAGGGCCCCTTGTGCCATCATGTCTTTTCTTTAAATCTTGCTCTTCCTCCTTTCCGATCTGCCTTTTTCTTTTTGTGGTCTATTATTATTATATGTTACATGAATTGTATCTTTAACATATATGGTGAAGGTTTTTTGATCTCATCTCCACAAATGTCATAAAGGACAGGAAGTGTTTCGTTCTCTGTTCATCCGTGCTTATGTTGAAGATGACACATGTCATGTCCTCCAGGGAACCCACCCGAGTGTATTCCAACGATGAAACGTCCAATGATGATCATCACTGGTTCCTTGCACGTTCTGCTGAAGCCCATGAGCGCTCCTCCTATGAACACCAGCACAGCGGATCTCACCAGCGTCCCTTTCCTGTGTAGACACAGGTTTGTTTGTCAGTGTGCAGTGGCCTGTTACGCTGGACCCACACACACGAGCTTCACACACAGACGTCTCACCTTCCATATTTGGTAACAAGCCGTCCAACTAACAGTGCGCCAGTCATCCCACCGATAGCGAAGATGGACACGGTGAGGGAGTACAGCACCGTGAGGACCTTCTCATCCGGAGCCCAGTCATAACTTTCTATCAGTGACTCATTGTAGAAGTCTCTGATGTACTGTTAGAGGAAAGAAATTAAAGCTTTGAAACATAATAACTGCTTCTGTATGTGACAAACTAAACTTTAAATTGTGAAATTTGACTTTGAGGCTGCAGATTTAATCCATCGCTCCCCCTTCACACCATCTTCATGCCGTCATGTGATTTTACAGGAGACAAAAAGTTCATTTTTCATCCAGACAACCTGAATCAAGGTTTCGTTCAGGTTCAGGAACTTACAAACTTACAAAAAAAATGAAAATGAAATGAGAAAATGACTTTGTTTTTTCTATATTTCAGATTAAATCACAAACTGAATTCAAACATGTGAAACTTTACAGACATTTGGTTTGATTTCTGTCAGTTTATGTGTAAAATTAGCAATTTCCCTTCAATTCAGGATGAACAAACACTTTCTTCAGTAAACCATCTTCTGGAACGGACCCCGGGTTTCTGCTGAATATCAGCGACAACCCTTCAGATGTATTCGTGTTTCAAGTAGACCAACCGGACGTGCTTCTTCAGTGAGCACACACATTTCCTCTGCCCTCTGTTTTTCCTGATACTTAGCAGATTTACATTCCATTATTTGACCGGTGTCGGCCTTCGACTAATCCAAGGCCACGTGACATCAGGCCCCAGAAGAAGAAAGGCCCAGGGATGACACAGCATGAGAAAGTCTCTCATTATGATCCGGCCTTGACTTTGTCCGCTGACCTTACCGATTCCTGCTTCCTTCTTCCCACATTCAACTTACAGTCAAATTACCAGACCCAAAGAAGTTTCCTGACGCAGTGATGTAAAACATTACAAGCGGGATGAGTCATCTTCCCCCTAAAACGCCTGACATGCGAGTGTGTGACACGTTTATCATCTGTCACAACATAATCCAATGAGTTAGACACACCAGTACCGGTAGTCCTCATAGTGTCCCACAGACACAATTCAACCATTGTCTTTCCATGGACATCCTAATGAACCTTCTGTCACCCTTCAAATTTGATTTGGAGCACACAGGCGATACTAATCAGCAATTTGGTGTACAAGTCACATGTCCTGGGGTTAAAGGTTTGACCTCACAAAAGTCATTTTGCATATGAATGGAAACCAGGAACTGGATCAAGATGAGTGTTGAAAAGAGTCGGGTCACTTCCAATCACCATTGAACAGAAAACTTTTATGATAATGTGTAAAGGAGCCAATCCAGTCGGTCACAGGTCTAATAATTGCGTTGATGTTGGTAGCAATTACTGAGAGGATCTTTCCGTTAAGAGTCAGTCTAATGCTGAGACATATTTAGACCAACACATTCCAAAACACACATTATTCACTCACAACTCACTTGCTGTAATTGTGCCAAGGGTGTTTTCATTCCTTGCAAACAACAATGAAAATGGTTAAAACGTTTCCTGCTGCTCTACTATGTGGCCACCAAGAGGAATGCAGATTGAGGCGTGAGATTTTCGACATGGATCATCAATTTAAATTGTTTTCTTCCATGGAACAGCAGAAATATCAGGTTAAAATTTCATGACAATCTGATCAGAAGACAGAAAGTATCAAACACCTCCGTGGAGGCAAGAACCAAACATGTCACTATGCTTCCAAAAATAAACAAAGTCAAATGTCATCAAAAGTACTGTAAGTAGTAAAGCAGCACAATCGAAACACAAAGGTCCTATTGATGTGAACATAAAGAAATGACTCGCCATGTTTTGGGCACAGAGCAACAGGTGCAGTATGATGTAACTGCAGCAGCAGCATGATGGGAGGCACTCACACGCTGCAACGCGCACTGGAAGGGCAATTTGACGCTTAGTCACAAAGATTTGTAGGACAGAACGGAGCACATGATGGAGTCAGTCCGTGAGACCACATGAGTCCACATGACAGGAAGAAACAAACATACACACAAATTGGAAAAATGGAATGTGACATCGGGAACGTGAGTGTGTGTCTGTGATGAAGACGACATGAGACTGAGGAGGACGGCGCACACCACGACACCAACCTCGGCAGGAGAGTTAACCACAGCCAGATTGAAGCCGTAGAGCATGGAGCTGCCGAAGGAGGACAGGAACGCCACTGCCAGCAGTGACTTTGTAAGCTGAGTGAGAGACAATGTGCACGTCAACACATGACAAAGCACCGCACGAAAAACTCCACAGAGATAAATATTTACAGTGAAATAAAACTGTCTTTGGGTCATGACAACAGGAATATTCTACTTTATCTTACAAATCACTGAAAGAAAACTGAATTCAGATGATCTCGAGCACATCGAGAGGAGTTTGGGGACGGGGGGGGGGGGTTCATACAAATGTTAAACATCTAAAAAGGAACTTCTGTCGATGGGACTGAGTCAACCTGATTCTCTTAGAGCGTCTCTCTGGGCTGCTGCCATCCTATCTTATCTAACAATGACAGCCCAGATAAATTAGAGGAACTTAATTTGGCCATGAAGCCTGATGGAGACCGTCAGACACGTGAAAACAGCTCCTCGCTCACAATGGCGCTCAGTCAGGATCACTTGAAGCAGATTAAATGTCAGATGTGCATCTCTTCACATGTTTCTCTGCACAATTAAATGTAGGGACTTTGACTTCCTCTGTTGTCAAATGCAGTCACATGTTTAGTTCACTTGTGTCATCCTGACTGAAGAACATCCTAACACACATCATGTTTGAGGACTGACAAAATGCACATTAACATATATATATATATATAGTACTAATGTATTCTCTGTAATACATACACATTTAGCGTTTGAAGAAGGAATCATAAGTTATTCATGACGCCTGAATTAGGAATGTGTCAGGACGTACAAGTTCTACAGTCATTTAGTATTTCACATTATTATTATTATTAGTCGTAGTAGTGGTCGTAGTAGTAATGGTAGTGGTAGTAGTAGTAGTAGTAGTAGTATGATCATAATTACTGTATTTTTCAACACTTACCGGTACCCCATTTTTGGCATCCTGTTGCAATAAACTTTCATCCGCCATTTACAGTATTAAAAATTAGTCCCTCTGAGTGCTCTGCTGCTTACGGAGGAGACTCAGCTCATGCACATCTGCTTTAAAAGTCTTCATGTCCCAGTTTTCATCCAGTGTGGTGAAGAGGAGGCGTGTCCACTAATGGGAGGAATGAACAAGCCTGTCAGCGTCACGTCAAGCAGCAAATCAATGTCCCGGTGCATCAGTGATCACATGAGCAGCCTGAGTCCGTCCAGTCAAACCTACTGACTGTGTCCAGAGGGCGTTGGAGGGTTGGTAAACATTAGGGGCACGGCCAAGGCCCGGGGGGTGTGTGTGTGTGTTGGGGGGGTAATATCTCTGGCACATCCAAAGCCGGATGTGATTATTTCCCATTGACCCAGTGGCAAAACAGCAAGATGCAGAAAAGAACAAAAACAGTTTCACTACAGTTTCCTAATAGATGAGTTCCACCCACAATATCAAAAATAAATTCATTTTTGTTCCTTTAATTACACTTTTCTTCAGTAATTCAGTGGAACTCAACTGGAGAACAAATCTCAGAACGTTTTCTCTGCATTGAGAACAGGTTTTATCTTCTAAAGGACTGATCGTTTCACACATATGACTTTCACACTGTGACGCTGTCACTCTGGTGATTTCTTGGTCCCAATTCTTCCGTTTCCACAGAGCTTCACACAACTGTGAGAGGCACACTGTTTCAGGTCGGAGAGGAACGGATGCAGTGGAGGTTGTACCTGGGTAGAACGATCCTAAAACCAAACGTGCCTGTCACATCTCACTGTCAGACGTCCAAGCATGAGACTGATTTTCCATATTGTGATTCATGTTTTATTTCTCTGACCTGATTCTGTGTGTGTCATATGACGGCGGCCCCCTCGGAAATGTCTGTGGGATCACACTGCTTCGGTGTGTAAATCAATTACGCTGCTAACAGGGACGACACGCACAGGGGTGACATCATTAACACAGAGAGGTAATCAGACACTTTTGCAACATCAAATAAAGAATGAATACATGTATTCACCAACCAGAGGAGACTGTTAACAAGCAACGTCAGATCACGTCATGTGGTTACTTTAGTTGTACAACTTGTATAATTGTTGTATAATGACAGTGACAACAAGATGTCAACTCTATTATTATTTCAATCTTACAGAATGTGTGGGCCACTATTCATAGATATTTTTTTGTTCATTTTAAAGGCAGCCTGGAATTGAAAAGACGTGGACCTGGAGCGTTCTCATCGATGGCATTAACAAATTCATGGAAAATGAACAAACAATCATGGAATGAGACAAGTACAACAGACAAGTAAACAATAGAGCACATTACCTACACTGAGACATACGTCGATTCCCCCACACATAATTTACTTTATTTATTGAGATTATACAAGTCTGATGACAGTGAGAAAACAAAAAATACATTTGAATAAAACAAAAACGGGGCGACACGGTGGTGCGGTGGTTAGCACCGTTGCCTCATAGCAAGAAGGTCCCTGGTTCGCTTCCTAACCTGGGATCTTTCTATGTGGAGTTTGCATGCTCTCCCCGTGTCTGCGTGGGTTCTCTCTGGGTACTCCGGCTTCTTCCCACCTCCAAAAGCATGCTGAGGTTAATTGGTCACTCTACATTGTCCTTAGGTGTGAGTGTGTGTGTGAGTGGTTTTAACTGTAACTGGATTAAGCGGCAGAGAATGAATAAAATAAAAGAGTCACAAAAACGCAAACTCCATGGAAATCAACGTGCACCGAAAAAACAGGAGAAACATACAAACAGGAACAGGAGCAAGTTGGAAATACAGATTGGGTGAAACACACACAAACCAACAGGAGACAGAAAGGACTTAAATATAAACTGAACAACTATGAAGACGAAGGCTGTGAAACTAAAGCATGAAAGACATGGGACGCACACTAAGACGAGCCAAGATTACATGAACACGCTGGGGCGCTATCACATGTTTGTACGCGGCCATACGGTGCTGGTGACGTCATGTGGAGCCAGAGTCTGTGTAGGAAGATCGGTCTGTTAACGGCTGCATGACTGATGGGATTGTCACACTAGATAGTAGTGTGCTACATAAAACAAAACCAATCAGTAGAAAACGTACTGGAACAAAACTACAAAGTTTTTTTTCTTTGAGCTCTACTCTACTCTACTTAGAGGAAATGATCACTTCTTTACGTACATTCTAATGGAACAACTTGCTTCAGAGAGTACTGTGCTCATGCGTTAAACATGAGTACAGTACTTGGTTGTCTGAAATTTGATGATCCTTGGGTCATCATGAGCTGGCTGTGTTTTACAGCTGTGGCTAAAATCAACTCCTTAAAGCAGTAATAATAATAATAATAATAATAATAATAATAATAATAATAAAGACTTTTCCGATTTTTCTGTAAGAAAAGCATTCCACAGCAGTTTTTAGTTTTTCTTTCATCAGCATGTTATTAGTTAGAGTGTTAGGGTGTTATGAGTTGTTTCTTTCTTGAATCATTTCCTTTCTTCATTAACACAAAAAGCTCCACTACTACACAGGACCCTGTTGTGAATCAACACCTGAACAACGTTGTCCTCTTCTCATTTATAATTAAGCTCAAACATCAAATGGGGAAACGTGTGAATTCAGTGGAGTGCAGTGAAGTGCATTGAATCGCGGTGGAAACTATTGAAAGAAAACCAGAACCTTTGTGTTTTAGTTTGTGACAACTTATTTCATGCTTCCTCTGCTCATACATGTTTTTAGTGACTTCATTTGACTCTCACAATTCTCTCACAACTGCTAATCCATGCTATTATGTTATGCTATTATTGTTTACACCAGGGACAATTGATGCTGAAAATAGTTGGTTGCCTTGGCAACCACAAGAGCAACGCTCATGGCAGCAGTTGTGAAGACACATGGAAGATGCAGTGCAGAGACAAACGGGCGAGGGAACAGAACGATATTTGAACCAATTACCCTCATGTGACCCGGTCCAAAGCCTGAGTTTGTTCATCCTGAGGAAAACCACAGTTTTCAGGTCAACGGACACAAACCAAACGTGTTTTATGTTTTAAATATCAGTGACCTTGAACTGAGGATAAGTCTGCAGATTTTTTTTCTTGTTCTTTTTTTCTGGTTGACAATACGTCAGCTCACCAGGGGCGGCGGCTGGTCTTTCAAACAGGAGAAGTTCACTGTAGGCCTACGTCATAAAACCTGAGTTATCAAGTTATTTATACGTCAGTTCTGCTCTCCATTCCTTTGAAATGACTGAACATACAAACTAAATGAAACAAAGTACTGCTATAATTGTTTTTTTTTATTTGTCCTGAGCTTCCCTCTTCTTCACTGACTCCAAAACTTGATGAACTTCCCTGGAAGTGATGGATTTTCTGCTTTTATCCAATGAGCATGAAGCTTCACTGCAGTGAAAAGGTTCATTGACTCAAAGACTCATTGAAGAACAGTTAAACTTCAACAGAGAACGAAGCCTCCCTTGGTGTCACAGAGATCAGCTTCAGCACTAGATGTCACTGGATCCCTCACTCTGGACCTTGAAGTGAATTGGTCAAAGTCCTCTTGATCCATCTTAATAGATGTCAGACAATCGTCTGGCCTCTTGGACTGAAGGTTGTAATAAACATTACACCAATTACACAACTACTTTGGTGTCTGTTTATGTTTGGTTTACTCTGTCTCCTCTGAGTAGAAATGATCCCTCACTGTCTTTGTCATCCAGCGTCACCTCCTGAACCTGACTGTACCACCTCATCTCCACCATAATTAGCTCACAAACCGGACTCAACTGGAGCTCGACGCTGGCAAATAAAAGCCGAGCCCATCTCCATAGTGACGTTTACAAACAGACGGACATCTCATGATTATAATCTGGATCTGGTGTTATGTGATTTAATTTCCTCTCAGCAGTGAATGAGATGCCATTTGATAAATCAGACATCACTACGAGACAGTGGGGGATGCTGTGCTGGGAAATGTGCTGAGCCATTTGTGTGTGTGTGTGTGTGTGTGCGTGTGTGTGACCTCGTGTTTGCCGCCCATTATTTCAATAAACCTTGCCTTGCAACCCGTTGACACATCTTCTGCCTAGAAAAGTGGATATTGTGGCCTTTAATCAGTCAGCCCCCTTGGAGCCGCTGTAGTCTCTTGTGCAGTATTTAAATTCCTCATTTACTCCGTTGCAGGCGGGACGTGCCTGTCCCCCATTGTTCGCTCTGAATAAACTGGGGAGCTGATCATGTTAAGTGCGCCCATGATTGATGGCTACTGATGAAATCTAATATACTCTCCCCATGCCATCGTTTAGCAGAAATAGGATTAGAAAGAAAGACTCCAGCACTCGCTAATAAAACACAGAGATGTGTTTAAAGTTGCTTTTTCACATTTCCAGCTCTGCAGATTTGGTTTTGGACACGTAGCTCAAGGAGAAGTGTGGGACATTAACCGCTGAGTGATGTCTGGTTTATGATGAAAGTCAGTGTGTGGAAGTTTCCGCTCACATGACGGCGCCGTCGACAATTGACGCGCTGATGTCGGGTGTGACTGGAACGATGGAGTGACAGGATCACCCTTCCCCTTTCAGGGCAGGTGTGTATGTGTGTGATGAAACCAGGAAGTGACGCTGAGGATTTCGCTCTATTTCATGAAAAGAATGAAAACGGAGGAGGAATCAATGTCAGCTGCTAGCTGCACCACGACTTGATGTAGCCTAGTTCCTAACACCCTTGGTCACACCACCAACCGGCCCAACGGACGCAGACGTTGAGTTCAAAGTCCCGAGTACGGAGGCAGCTGGAGGTAACAACGGGAATTTCTATATAAGTGTCAATAAGGTTCTAATTGTGAAATATTAGTTGTTCTAATTAAAGGAATCATTAAAGCTCAGACGCACATTGGGGGCAAACACACACTCTCTCAGGGGCCGTCAGTGTCTGCAGCTCCTCCTGTCTCCTTTTCTTCCTCCTCGGCGCCGATCTTCCCATTCCTAAGCTACATTAACAGTTGATACACACACACACACACACACACTTCTCCCGCCCGCTCCCATTGGCTGTGGCTGGCCTCCAGCCCAGCCCACCTGCTCCACGGCGCTCTCCTTAATGTGACTGGCCGAGGATGATGGATCACCCGCTGTCACTTCCACCTCTTCCTCCAATCAACAACCAGCCATGGAAATTGATTGTTCTAATTTGCTCTCATTATTATTATGATATTAAGCACAATATACAGACACAGCTCACTGTCAGATCTGGGCAACGCTGTCATTAGTTACAGGGGCTGGAGAATATGCCTCGGCGGGGTTTTCTCCCACAGACGGCACGATGTAAAGGAATCAGTGAGCACGGGAGAAACACACTGCTTATTCTTAATAAGATTTGCCATGCAGCCCCCTCACTGAGGTGATGTAGCATCTAATTAAGTTGAATTCAGTGCATTGGGGGAAGACAAAAAACAACAAAAAAAGAAGATATGATGAAGTTCCTTCTTGTCAAATGTTGCATGTTTGTGTGCGAGGATGGATGAGAGGAAAGGAGGTGGCAGGAAGACAAAACACATGCTTTTAAGTGCGTAAATGATACAAACACACTGTTATTAACAAGAAAATGCAATCGAGTTGCGTGTTTTCAGAGGGGATGGTCCTGAATAACAATGAGTCAGTGTGCAGCATGCACAGTCAAAGACGTTCTGGGACGTCTCAGTGTTTGTCTTCTGACTTCACAAGACAAACATTAAGGTCAGCAGTATTATCATTCAGAGTGCTACCCCACCCCCACACCCCCCCAGTCCCACGCTGCATTCACAAGCCTGGTTTGAGATGGTACAAATGAGACTCCAAAAGGCCAAAGCAAATACTACAGAAATCTGCTGATCCTGATATTACCACCGCAGCCCCTGCAGCTGTATACTACTTCTATGATCCATGGAGCAAAGTGTATCCCCAGCCATGCTGTTCCCAGCCCAGAGTATATTGGATATTGCTTACATTAACACACAGTGTCTAACAAACCGCTTACGCTCATTTAATTGGATTACAAGGAGTGCTGCGTTCCCATTGGTGAGCTTAGAAGGGTCTGGGCACAGAGCCGGCTCACGCTCCCTCGCTCTTCCCCTGCAAAAGTGAGAGATCTGATTCGTCGTCCTCCCTAACGACCTGCAGATGCCAGATGTTTGATTGGTGGACTGGTGCTGGCCTGTGGGTTTACTGGTCCGTGACAGCGCACTAAAGGAGAGATGCCAAATCAACGGCCAAGGTGTTTAAGTGTCGACTCTGATCTAGAGGTGATTAATGGTGCTGTTTAGTTATTTACTTGCCCCAAACAGTTTGCAGATACTTTTAGAGTAGACTGCAAAAAATGCACACAAATACAGAAGACATAGATCGAACACAAAAATGTTAAAGAGGTCAGAATGTGGCAATGATAAATACAATAAACACTATAAATTTACAAGTTATTATTGTTATTGTTGTTGTCATTTGGAAGGTTTTTGGAATCATGAAAAACTACAAAACAACAATAATACTCAACAATAATACTAAATCTATCAAACCCATACAATCCAAATCATCTTCAAGCATCTTTTTAATTTTTACTCTCCTTTATTTTACAAATAAACACATAAATAACACATTGGCATGTGCCTTCAAAAAGAAAAAAAAAGTCAAATCTGTCTATTTGAATTATTAATTACATGCATCTGTTTTGAAATAATTTATATTTTGTGTTATATTTTGTGTTATTAGAAGGGTGGGGGTAAAAAAATCAATGAAAACAAAAATTAAAAAGGAAAAAAGGAAAAAGAATGAAAAGAAAAAAACAAAGAAAAAAAAAGATCCCGACACATTTCTTGAGGATTATTTTTGCAAACTGAATGATAATGAATGAATGTGTTGCAAATGCATAGAAAAACAAACAAACAAAGAGTCAGTTCCTAATTTTGGAGTCTTGGGAAATCAGGCGAACCTTTTTGTTTGACGTCATGAGGTAAAAGCCTTCAGCCAACCAACAGGAAGAAGCTGTCCAAGTTCTAACAATGTCCTGGTTCATCCACAGATTTGTGATGATTTTCACAGAGGAACGTCCTGTGGAGGTCAGAGAAACACTGGGTGAACTGCACATGTGCACTTTTCAAAGGTGACTCGTGTGTGTGTGTGTGCGTGCGCGTATGAGTGCACGTGCGAGAGAGCGAAAGTGCACCTTCTGACCTTTCACCCTTTGACCTCTCACTTCTGACCCCTGCTGTAAATTTTCTGGTTTTCAGCCTTTTCTTTACACGTTACCCAAACCTCTGACCACCGACTTATGTGGACGCCTGGAGACAAGCTGCAGAAAACCTGGCAGCTGCTGGCCTCCTGTGAAGGAGGACCCTCTCCATCATGGCGCTGACACCTTAACTGTCCTGCACTGGCTCAGTGAGGAAGGCCCCCTGCCACCACACACACACACACACACACACACACACTTTCTCTTGTGGGCGTGAAAGGACAAGCACAATGACAAATGCTGCACATAGTCACTTTCTTTTCTTACGCACGTGCAGGTCTCAATGCATTCGCAGGTGCACACACACACATACACACACACATGTTTGGACGATGCTGTGACGTACTATCGAACTCCTCAACTCTAAAAAACGTCCTGCATGAATCTCACAAATCTATCGGGTTCAGGTTGAACACCGGATCATCCATGGACCCGGTAGAATACACAACCTAAACATATACAGTTGATGTGTGAGTTCCCACACCATACACACTCACCACTTAAGATGCAGAGACAATTCTCCTTTTGCTTTCCTTATTTTCTCACGTGAATAAACACACACACATACACACATCTGGATCTGTTATTCTGTCCTCGTGTACTCCGTCCCTGCAGGTGACCTGACCCATTCTGTCCTGTCTGTCAGAGAGCAAGCGGTCACTTCAGCCAGATGGCAGCAGAAGCGAATCACAGTGAACAACGGGCAAGTTAATATGTAGCTTTAACAATTGTCTCCCCTGCCTGACAATGGAGCGAGTGGGGAGGGAGGAGAACTCGCTGGAGCTGCAGCTGAAGATGGACTCCACATGTATTCTTGCAGGAGTTCATAAAAGTGAAGCCTAAACCCACTTGATTCATCACTGTCTCATTTGAGCAGGAAGGCAAGTGGACAAGCAGCACGGAAGGGGGGGGGCAGCGGCGGCGGCGGCTCTGTGTGCTGGTGTGTTCCGAGGGGAGTTTGGAGAATGCAGTCGGGAATGAAAAATCCTCAGAGTATCTGTGAATTAACCTATTTTTAAGAGCTGGAATGAAACACAGGAGCGTTGTCAGTGGTAAATATCCTAAAACACATTATCACCACATCTTGTAATTGAGCTGGAACAGTCAAATCACACCCAAAAAAAACGCTTTCTTTTCTGAGTAATACGGCTACACTGCCGCCAACATCCCCACCGTCAGCCTCTGTTCCATGGTGCAATCACTTTGAGGGTAATTTTCTATGCAAATGGCCGCCGTCATTGTCCCCGCCTCGTTAATCTGGGTGTGGGCTCCTTTGACAAACCCCTCTGTGATGGATGAGGCCCTGACAGCTCCAATGTGTGCACGCATTTCCACAGATTGACATTGTCATTAAGGAGCGGGAGCGGAGCCTGAATCACTGCAGATTTAGCGCCCCTCCCACAAACACACAACTACTACTACACACACACACACACACACACACACACACACACACAAACAGCAGCTCGCCATCCGTCTACCAGCTGAGGTTACTTGTCACAGAGCGGTGCAAGCGGCAGAATGCAAAGCACCCACACGTCGGCCGCCTGGATCTGTCATGTTGAAGATAATTGGTGTCGGCTTTAAGCAAAACTCCAGCAGCACTCTCCGTCACGGCGCCAGCTGATGAGTGAGCCACTGTCGTATGGTACCGATCGATTCACCGACAGGATGAGATGACACCCATAATGCTCGCTATGTCAGCGTCACCCTCTCTGAGAGCAGCTCATGGCCTCTCCCCTTCCTGTCTGATCCCTTCCACAGGACTGTTTGGAATCATGCTTTATTCATATCCGATCGATCTACAGAGGGTCCACAGTCTGGAGGTTTAACATTTCAATCACCTCAAGTCCAAAGTTCATTCACAAATGGAAAAATCATCTTTCTTCGCCGTATAGCGACAGGATAACAAACATGGCGCGTGCTGCCGGGGCAGAAAGAAATAAAGGAGGAGACGCAAACACAGGCTGAGTGGAGGCAGCTGCAGATGAGCAAATAAAGCATTCTATATTTATGACTGGAATTAAAACCAGATAAAGATGTTACATATTACCACGTCCCCCCGCCCTCCTCCTCTCCTCACTCCCAGGCCTCTGGCCCTGACTCTGGTACTCACAACTCTCCACTCTCAGCGCGAGAGAAAAGGAAGCATTATTCCTCCCCGGCCCAATGTCTTCAAAGACAGTAATGAATGCAATGCAGTGACCCAGAAAATGGACTTTAGAGAAGGAGAGGGAGGGGAAAAAAAAGCAATCTTGCGTTTGTGGCAGAGCATTATCACTTTACTCCACCCCCCCTCCTCGTCTTCTCCTCTTCTCCCCTCCTGGGCTGGTGTGTGTGTGTGTGTGTGTGTGTGTGTGTGTGTGTGTGTGTGTGTGTGTGTGCACCTGCCATTATGTGTGTCTTAACGGCCTGAAGTGCCTGAGTGCCTTCATGTGAATTTGTATGCACACTGCCGATTGTGTGTGTGCGTTGCGGCCTGTGCGTGCACGTACAGTGCACGTGCAAATCAGTGGGTGAGCTGAAGTCTCAATCAAGAGAGAATGGGCGCAGCCTGACAGGCGGGCCCATTGTGGGGTTAATTAAACACTTCAGGTTTAACACCCCGTCCCTGTCGTTAACCCAAACACTGGCTCATCACTCATCCCCGCCACACTTCAGTTAGAGAGCAGGGGGGCACAATGGAGATGTCACCGTGGATGGGGTGGTGTGGTTGACGGGTGGGTATCAGAGATGGCAGAGGTTGTGACAGTTTGTATCACAAAGAGGCTTTTGGAGTTGCTCTGGCTCAAATGATGAACGGATCCATGATGTTTCTCTGCTAATCAGCCGTGAGTGTTTTTGGATGAAACGGACGGTTCAGTCCACTGGCATCAGGCAAGAAGCAGCTCGGTGCAGAGTGACAAAGTTTTCCAGACTTAATTTTATGAGATGATGTGATGAGATTCCTATTAAAGCAGTTGAAGTGAAAATTAAAAAAAAAATTATGTGTCTAAGAAGATTGTAACTCAGCTGGAAAATTCCTCCAGAAGATCCTCTCAGCTTTGGTGAAGGGAGTAATGAGCGCTGCCTCATGCCTCCCATTTTCCTGATAATGTGTTGTTGAAATATGATGATGTTGGAAATAACAAAGCAACACAGAGTCAAAGTGGTGGGAAGAGGCATGGGGGGGCTTGGAACAGACAGCTTTTCATTAGATGAAAATCTTCAATCTCACTTCAAGTGACGTTTGTCAGAAACTGCAGATGAAATATTAAAAATGTCATTTTGTTCATTTCAGGGACAAAAAGACACAGACAGAGAGAATGAACTAATCAACAATTGTAAAGTTGATGTCTTCACATGCAAAATTGACTGTTGCTGCAGTGTAATATACTCCTACACCACTAGAGGGCAGTAGTTTACACCACTGAGTGTAGTGAGTTATTGGAGCATTCAGATGGAGCATATCAGTGAGTGAGTGAGTGAATGAATGAATGAATGTTTTTTATGGCACGAGTGACCCAGAAAGAGTCTTAACTACCAACTACTAAAATCTACCATGAAGTCATGTCTAAAAAAAACTGAGAATGAATACTTTAAGTGTATGTTCAAGGGAGCTGTAGAAGTTCATTCTTTGCGACTTTCAATATGACTTTAGATGGTTCATGAAGCCCGAAGATGACAGCAGCTGACAGAGATGATGCAAAGGTGTTGACAACAAACGTGTCCTTCCCTCTCTTCAATCAAAATATAAAAGGTATCATGACAGCTCATCGCAAATATTGTACTCGATTACAACAATTAACAATTAACAGTTCATTAATATGGACAAATTAATGAATGGCAATTGTTACCTGTTAATTATATTTAATTATACATGAATATAGTTTTATATTGGTTCTTTTTGTGATGATTTATGAGGATAAATAATCTGTTATTTACTTCCCTTGGAGTTACATCCAGGACAAGTGTCGTGTATTTTGATCTTACAACAGTCAACGGTAAACATGAGAATGAATCAACTGAAGGAACATTACGTTGTTGTTTTTATGGATTTTTCTACGATCATTTCAATTAGCCCGGCAGATGTGAGCAAAACAGGTTGCATAGTTGATTTGGTATAAGCCCTGATTCATCGGCGTCGTTGTTTGTGCCACGTTGCGTTCTGGTGTGATTGTGTTGGCTTGTCGCGATACACCCTTGATGCAATCTTTCCATTAGCCATTAGCCCATTAGCCCGTTAGCGCTCAGGCTGTTGAACAGCTTGAATGTGTGATGCTAATGCTTCAGGGATCCAACCCAAACTGGAGCTTTGGCAAGAGGCCAAACAGGAGGAGTGTCACTTCCTGTGTAAGCCCCCCCCACCCCCACCCCCTCACCCCCCCACACACACACACACACACACAAACACACGCACAAACACACACACACACCATATTATCACCTCATACTCCTCTCCTTATTGTTTTGTCTTGTTTGTCTGCTATGGATTCCTGTGTGGGGGGGGGGCACTCTACCATCTTTGAGATGCACTTGTCATTGGAGGAACCGTTCTGTTTCATCCCCACAACATATGTTAGTGTAAGCAAGACTGATGAACGTGTCGTTGCGAATGCGGTGGAGGCATCGTTCTCCTTCGATTCACTCGCCGTTGCCCACTGCAGTTTATCCCCGGTTTGTATTTTAAAGCATTTCTCATAAAAGTGATTTATCAAAAACACTTAATACCCAAACTGCCGATGTTTCATCCTGAATGATTCCAAAGGCTGCTGAAGCTGGTGGGTTTTACGGCCGGAGCTGGAAAGGTTTCCTCTCCGGGGCATGTTGTGTTAGCTTCTTGTAAAGCAGTAAGACACACACCCTCTACCCCCATCGGTGTGGACCGGGGATGGGCGGCAGAGAAATGTCAGCAGGGATAGAGGTCATTGCCTTCCAAAGGGATAAACACACATTCCACACAGCTCCCCGCTGTGTTATCATTTACTGCCCTATCGGACACGTTTTGCCGCCTCTGAATGTATTTATATTTATAATCATATTCTTTATTTATCTTCTCTGAGGCCACTGCGCCGAGGAAATGATATTGATATCTAACATTTGGAGAGCCATCGTGGCTGCCAGGATGCAATTTGTGTTCTATCTCCGTGGAAAAAAGGGGGCCGTGATGCCCCGGGGCGGCCATTTCGTTCCCTGCAGTGACATTTTTAACTGGGTGCCCGCAGGACACTGGGACGCAGTCTGAGCCACACTCTCCCCGTCACGGTCGACGGGCCGAGCACCACAGCGTGGACACACTGTCTTTCTAAGGATCTCCATGAGAGCCCGTCTCAATTTGCTGGACACAGTTGTCTTCAAAAGGCTGCGGATGCAGCAAAGAATCTCGACGGGTTGAAAGGATTTACAGGTCGCTCTGTGCGTGCAGGGCCGCTTTTATTTTGGTGAGCTTGTTAGAAGTGTAAAGCGACCGGCGGGTTCGGTGTCTCCTATCTGAAGGAGTCGATCCTGGAAATGATCTCCAGCTTGAGAAGAAGCTTTGTCTTTGTCACCTTGCTGCGCTCCCCGTCTGAGTCTGGCGACTTCCAGCGGCTGCCGCTGCTCCTTTCCATTAACAATGACGTGCACCAGTTTGGTGCGAGCTCCCTGTTCCTGTCTGTATTTATCAAAGCAACATTAGGAGTGTATCAGCATCAATTTGCCATCATGAAGCATGGAGCTGCATTCCACTCATGTGTGACCATTATACTAATGAGGTTAATGGTTCAGCTGTGCTTACCATAAGATGGATGCCCCCCAGTGGAACCCGCCCCCCCTTTTTGTGTGTGTGAGTCTGCGTACGTGTTGTCGTGTGCCTTTTTGTCGTATCGGTGTGACTCGGCTTTTGCCATGAAAAGATGCAACTGAAGAAAGCGCCATGACGTCCAGGTTCTTCGTTATCGTCCCGACACACTTTCATCATCATCATCATCATCATCATCCTCACCGTCATCGTCATCATCGTCATCGTCATCCGTCAGAGCTGCAGCTCCCTCCCTCCATCGTCCGGAATTGTCTGTGAACTTTACAAACTAATGCGATGAACTAATGACCTTCCGTGGGCTATTAGGAGAGGGTGAATAACTGGTGTCTATTTTTTCCTAATTACAAATGGTAAAACCAGTGAAGCTTTTTATAAGCTGGGGTAGTGTTTATGCCCTGCCACATGCTATTCAGTCTAAAAGTGAAACACCCCTCAGGATTGAGTCTGTGCGATTCCTTTAACAGATGGGACACGGCAGCCATCTGTATTGTTTTAGATGTGTTTAGTTTGAGAAATGCTCTTTCCTTCAGCCACTTTGAACGAACCAGGGGGCTGCTGAGACACGAGCCCCACATTTCACACAAAGTGAGCATCAAGTAGTTTTACTAATAAACATCCTTATTATTGATTTTAACACCGCCAGAAAAACAATTAGGAGGTCTTGGATTTGTTTGTTTTATATTGTTCAGATTTCAATTTTCACATCCGCAGTGGTATTGAGGCCCAATGCTTGTTTCCACACAACCCCAAAACCACAGTATTACTTCTTAATTAGATTTACAGGGTATTAAAAACACAGTAGGTGCTCCTAAACGATGATCATTGGAGACAGTGCGGAAATAGCAGGCTATCATACGTCTTTTTTATATTGCTACGTGAACCGTAACAATATCTGTTTTGGTTTTTATAAATGAATACAATTCCTAGCACCAATCTCTCAAAATATGAAGAAAAAAAATGTCAAATTAAAAGCGCAAATTTAGAAATTCATAACGCCAACTATAATTTTTTTTCTCCCTCCTCAGAATGGTGCTTTAATGAACAAAACGAAGTCGGACTCATTTACTGTTAATGCAGTCAAATGCCTTTTCTCAGTGGGTGCAGCCCAATAATCTGAGCTGAGGAAGGGCGCCGGGTCTCTGGGGGGGTACAACTTTAATTGGATCAGCTGAAACTCCGCTTTCCCAATTCCAAATGTAAACAAGGCGTGTCATGGCACATCTAACACCAAATGAACAAACCTCATAAAAACGTCCCTCAGAAGTTTGGCAGTGTTTCTTATTTCATCTGTTTATCTATTTTCATCTATTTTCATACTTTCCACACTTGCCACTTTTGTTATCTGTTGTACCCAAGGCAGGTAAGAACAGCCTCCCACGCACACACTTCTCCCCCCACTTCTGATTAGTAATTGGAAGCAACGGGATCAGCTCATCTTCAAGGTCCTCTTTGTGCACAGAGGGAGGAAAAGGGTTGAATAGGGGGTGAATATCCTAGAATGGCTGAATGTTTGATAGATTTCAAGAGTTATACAGGCACCTTACAACTTAAATTATAACAAATAATGCATTCTTTAGGAATGTAAACATGTAAAGGATTAATAATAATAACAATAATAATAATAATAATAATAATAATAATAATAATAATAATAATAATAATAATAATAATAACCCTCTATCAAAGCCAATAAACCAGGGTATAATAATTTGATAATAGAATAATATGGTATGATATTATAATATATTATTTTTTTATTTCAAAAAGGTCTTTTTTTGTAAATAAATAAAGGCAGAAAGTATTCTAGTCTCTTTGAGTCACCGCTATACCATTTAGAATGTATTATAACACTATTAAAATAAAACAGTAGAGATTTATTTTTAAAAAAAAGCTTATTCTTACAAATAAGTTCTGCACCACAATGACTGAACTGTAATTCTGATTGTTCCACAGTAGGTACAATATTTGCATTGTCTTCTGTTTATTTATTTGTACATGATATCATCGCCAAACATTTCTTAATCTTAATCTTATTTCATCCTAATTTACCTTTAAAAACTGTACGGGGTGCTAAAGGTGAAACTCTAGTTTGAGTTTTATTCCACAAACTTTCTGTTCTGCAGTAAATATTAATAATATTAATTTCACATACAAACAAGACAGAAAACTCAATGAATACACAAAACACATTGACAATATTTCACTTAGCTGTAAATCATGGAGAAAGTACATCGGACGTGCGCTGTGCTCGTGTTGCTCGTCTCGTCTACGTTCAGCCAATTCGATTGAGCCTCTAAGTTTGTTTCCCAGTGCCTCAGCGAATGTGTTGAGAGCTAAAGAGTGCTGAGACAGTGAGTTAGCATAGCCAACCCTTGGGCCTTTAAAGCTGCTGAGCACAGCACACACACACGCACACACACACACACACAAGGCCCTGATAGCACATAAAAAGTTTCCAAACCCTGAAAACACTTGTGTATAAACAACTTTATCTCAGCTGAGTAATTTAACCAGACTTGTATCAACGTCTCAAGGATGTGAAATATGCAATCGACAGACAGCCGATTGCGCAGGAACAAAAACGTTCCATAAAGTTCACGCTGGTTCTCTGTTTATTGGCTTCCTTAGAATCAGTAAAACTCATAGCCAATGGGAGCGCTGCGATACAGACGGCATATTAATTCATTGCTGTTCGTTAGGACCTCCACATGTGCTAAAGATGGTAATCTTAAGTAATTTGTTAGTGCTGCATCGGCGCTTTGACTTTTTAGAGAGCTACTTGACAGCAGTGTTAGCCCCTGGGCTCCCGTCTCGAAAAAAACCCAGCAACGATGCTCCAATTTGCAATTCATACACATTGGGGGAAATGTTTAATTCCATGGCCGTTATTCAACTCAGTTCATTAATTAAAGAAAAAATGCCGCCATTCTATTCTCTGCATTCCCGCCATCTTTTTGATGAGCTTTCTTCAGGAGTAATTGAGTCCGTTAATTAGACAGAATTAGGCTCTAATTATTCCACAGGCCTAATGCCGGGGGAGACAAGAAACCAAATGTGCCATATTTCACCGCCTTGCCACTCCAAGAGCTCTGACTTAATCCCCTTTAACTCTCTTTGATGTCCCCTCCACTGCCGATTTCACAGGAAATGGATTAGATATCAGGCTCCTTCATCCTGCCGCTCTGCTCAACAGGAGAGCTCTTCTGACGTTTGTGCTCACTTCTGCCTGATTTCAAGCCTGTGCTGCAGTAAATGCATTTCATTACAATGGGGTGTTTTATTTTCTTCAGCTCAGTCTTTATGTTATATTAACAGGGACGGGCATCCGTCTTGTTTATGACCTCCCTCAGCCTCCCAGTCAGTGGCAGTCCTTTGCTATATCACATTTTTACGGCCTCACCTTTAAGCAGCTCGATGTCCCGTCACGTCGCCCCGGATTCATCCTTTGCATTCACACTCTAAAGACACTCTAAAGTTCTTGATTTGAAAGAGACTGGACGTAGCGCTGTCTTTAGATCTTCGATGATGCTTTGTTTCATGGGCACCCGTTTGGTTGGAAATGTGATGTCATGTGTGTTACAGACATGAAATCACAGCCCCCCCCGACCCTCACGCCACACTCATACTCTGGTCAGAGATGTGTTGAATTGTGCCAGACTACTCCAGGAAATCTCCACATTGTGGGCAGAATGAATGATGTGGATGGATTTGGTGGATTTTATCATGTTCTCGACATTCTGAAGTCATCGACTTCAGTCATCGTTGATCTCTGTTGGTTTAAACCACTGAAGATCATGTTCACTCCATCTATTCTCTCGCTGGTCTTGGAAGAAAAAAAGCACAGTGACTGCAAGTTTCATGTCATTATTATTTTTTAAAAAAGCTCCTGAGTGACAGGAGGACATGACATGACATGACAGATGGGGAGAAGTTAGACCTGTGATTGAATACACACTATTGATGGTTGTAATTCCAGTGTTTTGAATTACTCTGTACTGGGATGTACCACACAGCAGGGACCCACACTACACAAAAGAAACGTGGTGGGTAATGTACCCATCATAGACGGAACCACAGTTGAACAAAACCCGTCTGACTCTCTCCTTCTATCTCTGCATTAATGTTGTCTCTAGTCTCTGCCAGTTCAGCCACACACACTCACACACACACACACACACACGCACACACACACACGCACAGCTGCTCTCATGCAGATGTTGAATTGCACAGACCACCCTGAAGCACCGGGGCATTCAGTACCACAAGTATCACCGCCGCCAAACTTGCCGTGATGGATCAGCCTGCTCTCATGCCAGCTACGACATGTGAGAGACGACTCGCTGTCATTGGTTGGGCTCCAAGCGGTAATGGTTGTTCCCAGATTGTAGCATGAAAAGGCCCTTTGGCTGCTCTCATAAATATGTTAAAGAGGTAAAAAAAAAAAAAAAAAAGACTTATCCATCGCAAGTGTTTGTACACGCAGGCGCGCACAGAACACAAGCGCTAGTGATGTGGAGTAAATAACACGATAAGAACATATTATTTTACATTAGTGCTGCAATTCTGAACAGACACATTCCTCCAGAGGTAAGAAACAACAGCGTATCAGCCCGAGTGCTCTCTGCTTCCAAGGATTTCTTCACGTTCAAGGGTAAAACTGTCAGCTCATATGAAAACAGCCATAAACCAAGCATTGTTCAGAGGTGTTTTCCTTTATTTTTTGACGCCACATGCTGCATGCTATATGAAATGCCCCCGTGCTATTTTTCATGGTGACAGCGTCGGAGCGTACTCTGAGGGTGACGGGGGTTAGTTTATCCTCAACTGGTGTATTACTCTTTGAATGTCTCTAAGTTAAACTGCTGCTGACAGCTTATCAGTCACCGTAATGTGCAATGCCTCTATGTGCGCGGAGCAGCGGAGTAATTCAATGTCCCTATGATTCAAGGCAAAAAGAGGAACAAAGAGATTTATGCGTCCATTGTGGGGCGAGGGACATTAACGGTGGTGGAGTCTGAACTTCCAGCAAGAAAAATCCACCCCACGCATCAGTCTTCTGTAATTTATTCTGATATTAAATTATGTTTACCGGCAAAGACACACAAAGAGCACAGACATAAAAATCTACCAGAGTCTCCACAACAGTAGATAACGTTCACATTTCTTTGGCTTTTTGCCCGAACATGGATGGTTTTGCTCGGTTTGTTCGTACCGGGACGTTTCTCTCTCGTCCTGAAAGTTATCTGTTGTTCTTTGTCTTTGTTTGTCCAGTGTGAAATTCTGTTTGGTTTGCACCTCTACAAGGCCACGCTCTCTCACAAGTGGTCCAATCTCTCGTCTTAGCCCTGAAATCCGACCACGGTGACCTCTGACCTTCAGCTAAGCTGTCTCACCAGCACCGGCCTTGATATTAAACACAAGTATCAGAATGCACGTCGCTGTGGAGTTATGCTCGTGTGAGCTGCACATTTCTGTGTTTCCTGTGAACTGAATCAAATCTGTGCATGTGTGTTTCATTCCGTGTCATCCACCAGTAAGTGACAGCGGCGGAAATAGAACAGAAGACAATTGCACATACCGGCATCCTGCACAGCAGACTTCTCCATCACTTCCAAACGTGAATTTTTGACATTTTTTTTCATCCATGGCATCTCCGAGTTTACGAGCGGGGTCAACGTTTTCGTCTCATTGGAACGACCTTGTCCCCTCTCACGATTCCTGAGTCAGAGAGAGAAGCGTTCAGAATGAGCTGCTCTCATTGGAAAGCTGCACCTGTTCCACCAGATGTATTCACATACAGGCATCCACCCATCCTCTATTTTTACATAAAACTTTTGCATAATTGGACTCAAAGCTTGGACTTTAAAGCTACTCGTGGTTCAGAACAAGCAGGATCGGTTTAATATTTGATCTGATCTTTTATGGATTGAACCAAATGCAGAATTTCTTAGATATTTCCGTTTTATTCGTATGTTTAACCGTTTTAATTGCCCTACTAATACTTGTGGTTTGTGAGTTGAGACAAATCGCTCTTTTAATTAATACATGAATTGTTAATTGGAAATTGACAGTTCAGTCACTTCCATTCATAAAAAAGGTACATAAAACCAGACTATGATTTCTGTGACAATTTAATAACCTCAACGACAGCTGCATATTTGATAGCTTATTATTGTGTCCATTAAACGTGTCACTGCAATTGTTATTATTTTTGTAAAGACATGGATGCAACAGTTGAGAAGAAGAAGCTTCACCTGACATTTGAGTCAGTTGAAGCTTTTTTCGAGAAAAAAATGCCGAAGGAAGAGCCATCACTAGTTCTTATAGCTAGCTAATTATTCACACACATACTCACACACACACACACACACACACACACACATACACACACAGAGAACATAAGCTGTGTGGTTCCTCGGAGCAGCTGATGAAACATGGTCACTGATGAAGTGCACATAATGAGATTAACTAGATTTCCTTATCCAAACATCTACAAGTGTTCCTGACCTAACCTAATGCCACCTTTTAGCCGAAGAAAACTCTGCACCAGGGCTCATGTTCTTTATAGTGACCATTGAAAATAATCATGTTTAATACACATTGTTTCCAGGAGACGTTTGGGAGACGGAAAGCAGATACTCCCTTAAGCCAGCTGCCACCGAAGCGCCATTAATTCCCTTGATGAACCTGTAACCTGAGAGCTAGTAACCTGTGAACCTGTCATCCTGAGCACACATTTTGAGGGGAATCAGAGAAAAATGGCTTATCTGACATTCGTAATGAAGTGGTAGTGAAGTAGCTTTGTTTTCTGGGGGGGTATGAGCTCGCTGTGGTCACGCCCATTAGTGGCGGCATTAACGGAGTGGTGCGACAGGCAGCTTCCTGCCACGCAGGGTTACGGTGTCACGCCTTGAGCTCTGATTGAGTTACAGTCCAGGGAGACATGGTCACGGTGCCTCCCCAGCACGGCTGCCACTCACATTTTCCCAGAGAGAGGTACAAACACTCTCATATGTGGAAATTTCACACACACCTTACAGCCCCCCCCCCAGGAAACCTGAGGACATTTTCAACTGGTGTGTTTATAAGATTTGTTAGTTGTAGGTGTTTTGAATTTGTGCCACATTATGTCAGAGGCAGACATTTGATTTGGCTTCGAAGGAAACCTAGGTGGTGTTGGATTTGTAATGCTTTTGATATTCAGCACACACCTCTCAACTTGAACAGAGTTTGGGATCACTTCAAAACGTGCCCCCCCCCCAACCACCACATTAACTTCATGACAGACTTATTTGTACAGAAACAACACAACAAAAGATGCTTTGACGTTCATAAATAATGTGTCAATGTGTGTATGTTCAACTTTAACCTGAATAATGTTAGAGGTACAAAGCTAACCACGCTAGCAAGTAACAGAAGCTTCATTTAACAGAAGCCCTAATTTAAGGACAAAACCATGTGAACACGCTTCAGATAGACATTTGTTTTTACAGTTTGATATGTTTACTTCAAACTGCTGTTAGCTTAAAACTTCATGACATCCTTATCTTTAAATACACATTACATTCACAGTATATTCAACTGACAATACAAATGCACAAAAAAGACTATAGGACTTTGAGGTGAAGATGATCTGTATAAAAGTCAAATCCTTAAAATAGACAATAGTACTTCCAGGTACAGGCCGATTGCTGAGATATATAGAAATAACCATCGCGTTCATGCCTAAAAGACATTATCACTTCAGCTTGTTTTGGAATGTGAAGTTCAGTCCGACAACAGCTATGACCTCCTAAGAATGACAATTCGTGCCATCACCTCACACCTAGTTGCAAGAAGATACCAGAAGATGTTGTCAGATCACTGAGAGTTTGGATTACCATCCCAGGGGTGAAAGTGTTGGCGAGAGCTTCAGTAGACGTGGGGTAAGTGAGCAGGTACAAGCTAAGCTGAAGGTTAGTTTATGCCACAACAGCTACTGCTCCTGGTGATCCTTCTCACAAACACTGTGCTCTCTTGCCAATGAGACTGCCGAGCTAAGACAGCAGCCATCTTCGTTTCTGTGTTAAAATACAGTAGTATTTATATGTGGCAGTATGCTGAACCTACGGCGGCCGGGAGGTGCAAGACAAATTATACATTATAGAAGACATTTTATATTAAGAAAATATTTTACATTTGGAAAACATTTTACGTTTACGCAACTTTTGCAACTGGAAGTCTTCCAACCGGACTGGGAGTAGAAGCGGGAAAGTCGAGTAGAAGCGGTAGTGAAGGTATAAGTGGGAGTTCATGGGCACACAAGATGGACGGCAGGCAAGCAGTCTTTTGCCCGTTTTGTGTCGAACACTTGAGTGGATTAACGCGTTTTTGTTGTTCGTGTGGTCGGTCGAGTTTTTAAACGCTGCAGGCCAGACGGAAGAACCAGCCGTCTTCCGGTTGCAAAAGTTACCTAAATGTCAAATGTTTTCCTAACGTAAAACGTCGTCTAAAATGTAAATTTGTCTTGCACTTCCCGGCCACCGTATAAAGCTCCGACACATGGACATTGGAGACTCATTAGTTTGTACTTTGAAATGACTTCTTGTATCTCAATGTGTGCTCCGGTGGATCATTCGACCGGAGCGTCTGCTGTAAGAAGTGAGTGTTGGATATCTGCTGTGTGAGAAGTAATAAAGAACGAGGTCTGAGAACTGACTGCTGGGATTTCATCTGCCTCCGTGCAGATTCTTCGACGCTTATATTTTCCACTTAGAAGGCACATATCTGATGCTCCCCCCCCACACACACACTGCACAGCGAAGCCAACGGCCCATTATCTGTTTGGCTGAAGGTTTAAATAACAGGAATGATAGACAGAATGTCCCTGCACAGCCCCTCATTAATACAAGCCGGACAGGGAATCAGACACCGGGCATAAATCCAGATGGTTGTCTGATTTCATGCACAGCTCAACGGAAATTCAACTGTTTGCTGGTGTGATAATAAAGTCCTCAAACAAATTCATTTTCCCCCATTCTGGGTAGATAGCTGATTGATGTGGTTCTGGCCATCACAGTGTGTTACGCCGTATTTTTCTTCCACGTGATCGTGTTTCTAATGATCGGACAGATGGATACTGAGACCGCACGTTTTGAAGTGGATGTATTTTTTTTTTTAAAACATTTCAAAAATGGAAACTTGTGTACTTAGGTAATGTAGTATTTGTGTGTGCAAGCCTCACTGGGAAGTCTTGATTATTTGTTTGTTAACACTCAGAAGGCTGGACCTTTGTTGGACCTAGTCAAGGTGTCGATGTGTGTGGTCAGAACTGATGTACACACACATGCACACACACACACACACACACACACACACACACACACACACACACAGTTCTTTGTAAAACACTGATTCAGCATAAGTATAACCATTGATTGGTGATTTAATTCCCAGTTCAAATTATCATCCTGGGTCCCTACCCAAGGTTGACATCAGCCTTGAGCTTTGGTATGACTAAATTATAGTCTACTCACTGTTAACAGGCCTCACACACACACACACACACACACACACACACACACGCCCAGGCTCCCAGTTCCCTCATCGTTCTCCCCTGTATACCTTTCTCTTTATGCAGCCCAGGTGCTGATACAAGCAGAAATCCTCCATGCCTCATCGCTCCCAGAGCACACATGCTCTCCCACAGCACACACAAACACTCACCAAAAGCGTGCACGCCCCCACATGCACCTCCATTCACTGTACTTGTTTGGAAGAGCCGAGGGGAGGCAGCATTAGTCTCCTCGCTGTTTGCTGTGTTAGCATGGAGGTAATAAGAAACGCAGGAAGACTGTAGTTTGTAGTTTGTCCAGTTCAGGGCTGATGATGCTGCGTGCAGCTGCAGCAGCATCGTGTCGGGATGGAGAAAACCGGGATTATCGCTGTGATGCATCGGCAGCTGGAGTCTTCAGCCATCAAAGGTTGTGGCCCCTCTCTCCCTATGAGGATATAGTGGCCAATAACTGCACTTTGTCAGGCCAAAGACAGAGAGAGTGGGTATAGACAGAGGGGAGCGGACCGACAGGGGAAGAGAGAAAAGTAGTAAACAAGGGAGAGAAAACAGAGGGGGAAGAGGAGGAGGAGAGAATTGACTCTGCTATCGTCTCTGCTTCATCAATATCCTCTTATATAAATGTCAACTGTACCATTTCCCTCATCACTGTTTCACCACCCCACTGGCTTTATCCTCTGGTACAAGGGGAGGGACATCACTCTCTCTCATCTCTCTTTATCATTTCTCTCCCTTGCATCTCCCCAACCCCCCCCCCCCCCCCCCCC
>CAAKHB010002795.1:438612-454457 GCA_901007665.1 Aeoliscus strigatus | reverse complement strand
ATGTCAAAGCCACAATAAACAGAAGACAAAAAAAGATTGGCGAACAGATTGGCTGGGTCTGTGTGTGTGTGTGCGTGTGTGAGAGAGAGAGATCTGTAGACAAATACGTTGTACAGCTGTAGAAGGAGACAAAGCGAAAGAAGAAGAGACCAAACAGCAGCAGGGCAGCCCTTGCATTCTAATTACAGGCCCTTGTTTTGGCTTCCAGAAAAACTGTCACCCGACTGGAGGACACTGTGCACCTCATCAGTGCTTGCACAGATAACTGAGTGTGCACACACACACACACACACACACACACGCACTGACCGAGCAAAATGAGTGTGACTCAATGCAGTGGGGAAATATTGGCTGTGGAAGATAAGCACAGGTAACCGCCAGACAGACAGAAATTGAGATGACCTCGCTACAATGAGTCTACAATCAATCAATGTTGAAGTGCAAAGCTAAATAAATATGACTCAGATCTAGATCCACAGGAAGCAACCAATCACCTTGTGGTTTACTACTGTCTTAACTGGTAGGTGTGACCTTCCATGGACACCTGTGGAAGGTCGAGCATGTTCCTGAAATTGCAAACGTCTTGGGGAGATTGATGAAATTGAATTGTGACGGAGGAAAGTAAGTTAAACTAAACAGGTATTTGATTAGCGTAATGGAATTCGATCACATGGACAAACAAGGATGAGGAATAGCCTACGTTTATTATTTACGTTATTTTACAAGTGATGTGCAACATGCCCTTAATGAAAAAAATTATTCAGTTAGACACATTTTAGTGATAGTTGGACCGCATATACTCGTTAATAAACTTTATATATTGTAGAGTTGTGCACCTAATACTATGTCATGTCCTTGGTATATTTAACTCAGATGGCCCAGTATTAAATCAAGGACAACATATTGTAACTTACATGACTGTAGACCTCAGGCAGCAGGTTAAATAAAAGCGTTTTGACATGCAATTCTAAGTAATTGGATCTATAGGATAAGGGACAGGACTAGCAAAGCTAGTTGTGTGTTGTGTTTCAAGGCCACACCAGGGTGGAAGCGCATGTTCTCTCAATGTTATGTTGAAACGACAGCATCAGAGAATTGCTTCATAGATGGGTTTTATGAAAGGACATTGCTGACAAACAAGAACAACCAGTCACTTCGGGTGGCAAGTGAACGTCCTGAGTAAATCTAATTAAGTGGGGGTCATTCACTCCCAAGCCTACCATAATGTGAACTGAAGACGGAGGTCAACACCTCAGTACGGGAGGACCTCAGGGATGTGTCCTCGCATCCTGCTCTTCTTTTTTGAGCATAAACCATCTCACATTCCATCACAACCTGGTAATATCTGCAAATATGTAGATGATGCAGTTGTAAAGGCATCGTTATCCACAATAACCGAATACGCTAAGCTGAAACAGTGCAACGCTTTCCCTGAAACGATCCAAGGAGAATAAGAATAAGAATAAGAAGAACTTTAATTTCATCTCTTTGTGAGCGTCTAATTTCCACTGGATTAGTGCCTGCCTGGATACCCTTGGATACTACATAAAAGGTTGATGATTTCTGTTTATGTAGGGTTGAGGTTGAAGGGTTAATGGGCCCTGAGTGGCCATCAGAGTTTGATTTGTTGTTGTGTTTTGTTTTCTGTGTGGCTTCTTTAATGGATGGTAACAATGTTGGCTGTAGTTCCATTACCAGTGTACAGGCATGGTAATCAGCCCATTCACTCATCCCATTAAGTCTGACTACCTCTATAATTAAACAGAAGTTGAGCAATTTTACCAGCTGAATAGGAAGATAAATGGATGTGCTTTATGCACACCCAACAATAAATCCTGCAGACTGGAAGTATAATTTTCACTGGGTATCTGTTTGTCCAACTCACTAGGTCCCGCTCACTCGATCAGTAAGCCAGTCAAAGGCAGTGTGCATCCTAAGTAGGACCTGGTCCAAAACAAGTGACTTGCTTGTCTCCACATGGAAAACGGTGGCTTTGTTTCAGCAGTTTGCATGTTTACTGTACATGGTGATTAGAGGAGAATGGATGCTTATATTTTCTCAGTTTGTATGGAGACACTTTTCCTGAGAAGGAAATGATGCTCTTCTGAAGGCTAACTTTGCTCGTCATATCCTCGGCCCTACCTGAAAAACAAGTGTTTAAAAATTCATTTTGTGTATATACAATTACTCACATTCATTGAAGCAGAAACGAGAGCACTGCTCCTTTGATAACGGAGCTGCAGAGCGATGGAGCGTGTGTCACCCTGACTTAACCCCTGTGAGCATGGCGAGCAAAAGGTAACTGCAAACCACCTCTGTAATTTCAGATGTGCTCGATTTCTATTTTTAAATGCGTTGGGAGAAAACTTTCAACCTCAAAACAATTAACAGACAAATGTATCAAGTAACATTGTGGTGTTTGACACGCAGTTTCCTGCATAACAACCAGTTTGTAGTGTAGGGTGAAGGAAGGTGGGGTTACGTTTTCAATAAAACCAAACTAGCCTTTTTTCATGTTTGCCCCAAGTCCCAAAATAATGATACTAAAATAAGAATAATAATAGGTCATCAGCATCTAAACATGGATTGTTAGACAACAGAATGACTCAGACATGCTTTTAAATGACAATATGTCGTTTATTTTCTATATTTTAAAGGTTTATTATTTACAAACAAAATAAACAAAAAAAAAACAAAAAGATTTTTTTGACAAACACTGTTTGTCTGCATATTGTTGTAAGAAAGTTTACATTTATCTTTCTTCCATCCATATCAAGTAACCAACTGATAGTTCGTCTTCTCCAAGCCTTGGACTATATGAATGAGCTGAACAATGACCGTGTGAATAGGGGTTAAGAAGACCATGCAGCTCCTTGTAGCTTCTGCCCCTCTCTTCACCAAGCATATTATCAGTAAACATATGAAATCTGTAGTCGTCAAAACCAAAAGAATATTTGGTTTGCCTTCTCTGGGCAGTCTTTTTGCATCTCTTTTTTCTTAAACCACCGCAGACAAAAAGAACAAAACAATTAGAAATATACAAATATATGTGCTGGTTTGTTAAGAGTTTTTCTACTGCTAAAATGTAAGCTTATGTACGTCACCGTTAATGCCCATTCCAGTATGCTAGTTGTGATTGGTGAAGTGAAAAAAGCTCATAGTTGGGAAGCTCTCCCTCCAAAGGCAAGTATCAAAAACAGCACAAACCAACAGTGCTGCTATCCATCTTGACTGTGCACTAGTTCCTATACACTATGGCATATTCACGATTAAGCGCTCTTTGTTGTAAATAGAACATCTCCTCCTCTTCTACAGGGCGGCACAAAATCTCTCGGATATTGCTCCCCTACTAGCCCGTTCGACATCTACCCTTACTAAAAGAATATGTACCTTTGAGTTAGTAAATCAGAAAGTGCAATTCAAAACAAAGACAACGACTTAGAATGTTTTGCTTTGGCCAGTTTCCTTCCACACATCAATAATCAACCCAAACATCAGTGGCTAGCTACAGAGAAAGGTATAAAGGTGCTCAAAATTGTACAATGTCTCATTGAGCGTGATATTACTGCTGAAGATTGCACTTTTTTTTTTTTTTTTTACTGTACAGTACACTTTAATAAATATTCTATATAACTTGACTGTGAGAAAAAAAAAACCTGCCTCTAGTAGTTCACATTGCAAGTAAAGATACCAATTGTAGACATTTGGCCATCGTTGCTCACTCCATTCCTGTCTAAAAACACAGACATAAAACACATACAGGTTAGCAAGAATGAATGCGCAGTGTGCAGGCGCGCCCCCGCCCTCCCTCAGTAAGCACAGAATTCACACTCATAATGATGGATGGAACATGGCTATAGTTTAGGCACAAATACTTAAGAATGTCCATGTGAAAAGTTAGTGCTTCTGTTCACACACAGGATGTCTAGGCAGATGGACAGTGAACAAAACAGAATCTAACATCACATTTAACGTCAACATTTCGAAACAGTATCTTGTTAAGTATTTGTGACAGTGCATGCGTTCATGACAGTGGTAGGTTGACTGTATTGGTACACCATCGACACAATCTTGTAACCTTTTAAAACAGCATCATCCAAAAGGGCTTAAGAACTTTAGACTGATGGGCCATGAAAACAGTGACTCCAAATACAATTTCTGCATGACAGATTGAGATCATTTCTCAAACTCGAAAACGACAGCAGGAAGGCTTTCAGCACTGTGCGCAGTACAATGGCCAGTAGGTGGTTTGCCTCTGAACCATCGAATCCGTTGAATATCATCGTCTGGAATGAGTCACAGTGTTCATAGTAGACCTCAGCGTTAGGTCTAGAACAGTTTAGAATGCCTAAGCCCACATAATGGATTTACATGAGACATAAACCTTAATGCAAACCAGCGCTTTCCCCCAACTTACTAAACACGTTGTGCCTGGTTCTTCAACAACAGAAACTGTCATATGACCACACAGAGTACAGTATGAGCACATCCACAATTCAAATGATGTTAAAAACAAGATATGACGGTTTAAATCGTGTTTGCCGCCTCCCTTCCTTCCCATACATGTATTATTAAATATTTGGTTTGATTGAATGAATGAAAGAATTATTTGTACTCAGCAGATGCGACAAGACAGAACTCATTTATGGTTAACAGGGCAACTTGAAAAGAGTTATTGAGACTTATTGTAGCTGGATATTCTTGATTTGATGTAAAATCCAAACTGTAAGAGAAGAGAGAATATACAGAGACAGAGGGATTCTGAAATGTCTTCCATTCAGGCATTTGTCAGCATCAGCTGCTACCTATTGCATTAAGGTTTGTTTATCTCGCATGAACCCTTCGTTATTTTGTCACAACGTTTTGTCGCATTCAGATGATATCCAGGTTCCTGAAAGAAGTAAGACATTGTTATGATAGAGAATGCACCACACAGTATCTGTAAATACTAGATCTACAAAACTATTTACAGCACACATATAGGTAATCTTTATGTCACAGTCTATTGCATAATGGTGATAATCTTTAGTTTATAAATATTATAAATATACACATAAGTTTTAAGCAACATTACGTAACATCTCAAGCATCTGAAATTAGGAATAGAAAAACAATAGCATCCATTCGTCTCTTCTCCACACTCTTCTCTGGAAATAAACAGAGAAAGCAGCATTTCTATTATCTATCTATTCCATTTGGAACCATAACACTGTCATGGTGTGTATCCAGCCTCTGTGGAGATACAGTGGCTCAGCAGACGGTATTTTGGTTGCTGAGAGCAAATAACACTTAGTTACAGTATTGTGTTGATTTCTGAAATGAAGGTTCGGGAAATGGTTGATGAGATTCATTTTCTGAGAGTGTGCTTTTTGAGATTGTGTTGCTTGCATGTATTTTTTTTTTTTCCACAGTGGTGCCTAAAGCTGCTTAATCGGAGAAGATAATTTTCTCTTCCTCAGTGGTAAAAAAGAAAAAAAGAAAAAGGAAAAAAAAAAAGAAATAGACATTGTCATAATCATGTAAATAAAAAATGTCGTACACTGTATAGAAGTCAATATATTTCTCAGGAAGGAAGACTCATGTTTATACTACAGCTTTAAAATTGCCATTGCCAAATGTTTTTGGATTTTACAGGCAGTCACACAGACACACACACACACACACTCCCGCACACACAAACACACATACACACGCACACATTAGTGTAAGTATATGTATATACATACACGTGTATACATGTATATGTACATGTAGATGTGTATATATATGGCATAAAGGAAAAGAGAGATGTATCTGTAGAATATACATTCTTAAGTAGGGAGACAGTGTCTAAAATATAATACAAGGGCTTGTATGTACAGGATTCCTATGAGGTTATTTTAGAAGAAACAAAAAACGCAGAAGTTTTTTATCTTTTTGTTCTATCTCCATTTTCAAACATGAATTGAGAGATACTGGGAAAAAAAAATCAAAAGGGAAAATGGGATCATAAATTGGATGCAAAGCGCATCTTGTCTTGCTCAGTCTCCGTCCCGCTCAGGACAGAATCTCTCCTGGAGCCAGGGGATTCCCTGTGCTGGGTTGTTGATGAGGATGCTGCCGCTGCTGCCGCTGCGGCTGCTGCTGCAGCCGCTGCTGAACGCACTGGGGGGAGGGCTCCTGATGACATCTGCCGGAATAAATTGACCCGCTGGGGCACTGTGGTGCGGATGCCACTCTGCAGATTCATCCCTTGGATTGCTGCTGCCGCTGTCGGTGGCACAATGGAGGCCAGAGAGTCTCCTGAGGCTGGGTGCACTCGGGGCCCCAGAGACGTGTCATGTGGCAGTGATGGTTGGGAGGCGGATAAGTGTCGAACATCTTGACTCAAGCTGCCTGACTGAAGCGCCTGCGTGCTCTTGTGGATATCTCCTCTCTGAGGTGAAGGGACCTGCTGCTGCTGAGGTGACTGCTGCTGCTGCTGCTGCTGCTGTTGCTGCTGCTGCTGCTGTGGTGTTGCTGAGCCCGTGGCTGCAGCTGACACAGCTGGTTGCTGGGCAAGCTGCTGCTGTGTGGATAAAGACTGCTGGCCAATGGGCTGTTGGATAAGTGACAGCTGGGAAGCTGTGGGTGAGCCATACTGGAAGCTTCGGCTAGCCAGTGGCGTCTGCACTGGTGGACTGCACATGGCAGCTGTGAAGGAGCAGGGTGACATGATGGCTCCTTGCTGCTGGAGTGGGGTCTGTGGATTGGTTGAGGATGAATTCAGGTTGCCATGGGATACACTGGGAGCTGGGTACATTGCCTGCGCAGCAGCAGCGGCAGCGGCAGCGGCTGGCAGCATGCGGGCAGCAGAGGCATTGGCAATGGCTGAAGCACTGTAGGTCAAGGGTACAGAGGACTGCTGGAACTGGTTTGAGCCAAAGGCAGTGGAGAAGGGTGGCTGGGCTGGTGAGTTAATGATGGAGTTTCCTGACATTGGTGTTGAGTTCATCCCGGTGACTGACTGCTTGCGGTCCACCATCATCACCATCTCCCTGTCCTGACGGATAATCTGCTTCAATATCTCGTTCTCCTGTGTGTTGAAAACGCCGGCATTCAGATCCTTCTGGAACTTCTGTAGCAGCAAGGAGTTCTTCTTCCCTGTTGGGAGGGAGTCAGGAGAGGTCAGCACTGATAGCCTTGGCAAACTTTGGTTGAACTAAACTAAAGACACTGGGCAAGAACGGTCATAATGAAGATGCAGCTTGTATGTTTCAGAAGAAGACATTCATCAGTTTCTTCAAAACACTTTGTTAGTTTCACTCTTTCAGATGTACCGTCATCTTACAAGCTGCATCTTTACACATCCACTAAGGTTTGTCAAATTGAAGTGTGAGGGACAATGAGTGGTGATGACAATGAGAAATATCAGGTTTCAGAGGAGCAAAGGACACATAAGGACACAAAGATTACTGACATGATGGCGTTATGGTATGACTGTGAAAGTGCTGATGTGGACAATAAAACAGAATACTAAGTTGGACTCACACATCATCGTACAGGACACAGGAAAGGACAAAAATAAAGTCTTAAAACTACATCTGAAGTCACATTCTATTCTAAGTCACAATGACACCTCAGCTGAAACACATCACAAGGACAATTCCTCTTTTATTATACATAAGGTGAAAGTTCAAATGAAGCAATAAAGGTCTATTCCTAGAACACTAGCTAACCATCAGTGGGAACAGAGGCTGAAATATAATTTTTCTCATCTTACTCATCTTATCTTGTTTTTCAGAGTGTTGTTTATGATTAAAATGGGGATTATTGGGCCTCTGTAACCAGCTAAATCAAACCGTATTTAAACCAAATTTACATTTATTTTAATTTGTTTGAAAACTGGTTTGAAGTGCTATTGTCTCAGGAGGGTGGTTATCATATGCTGTAAGGACCCTTGAGGCAAATGTGTGAATTGTGATATTGGGCAGCGTAAATTAAATTGACTCAACGTGAAAGGGGACTTATGTAAAGGGCATTTTGAGCCCACAGGCCTGGAAATCCATCTCAGCCTGTCAGAAGTCATAATAATAAAGGCTTGACAGATGGCTCCCTTACTACCAGTGACCATTTTTGTAGGTTTGATAGCAAAACTGTGGTAACACGCTAAATGGTACAAATGCCAAGGAAAGGGCTGACCTTGTTGGTAATATCGATCATAAAGATCATCAAATTGACGTAAGGGTGTGTTTACTGTGCCTTGAACATTTTACGGACCAGCTCTGAAAGGCTGTTTGTAAAGAAGACAGAGAGGACTCAAAAGGCCATCGCACACCCAGTGTAAGCTCAGAAGAAATTTCACATTAGTTGTTTCACAATTTATTATCAAAAGACTGCATTGCTTGCCAGTTAACATAGTCAGTCGTCAAATGACATTTTCATATTGTTGTTTGTACAGCTGTTTGCCCCGAGGGCCGACTTGAATCTACTTGTGACATTTTGGTTGGTTGGCGCTGAGTAAGCAAAAAGGCCCTAAAGGGTCATTAGAGATTCAACAGGGTCAAAAATGTTAGAAAACATCATTGTCAGACATGTTTGAAGATGCATGTCACCATAGAGTTGTAATTACTGGCCTGTAGCAAAAAATGTTTGCAAAAGCCTAAATGTGCTGAAGTCTTTGGCCTTATTGTCACTCAGTCATTAAAACATGCCAGATCGAGGGAGAATATCTCCCCACTTAATTTAGAGCTGCATATTTTTCCACTTGGACTACAAAAGTAGCTACGGGTGGTCGGGTGGTCACACTGGCTAAAACTAGCACGGTACATTGACTACAGCACTACTGGAACTTACATGGCTGCTTTCAAAGCATTTCTAAAGTTGACAGGGTCAACGTCTGTAGATCGAAATGACAACACATTTCATTTTGCATTCACACCAGAATCTGACTGTTGGTGATACATTGGTAATAATCCAGCGGGTACAACAATTGGTGGACAGATGTTGGAGTTTGGACAGGAACTGTTGGATTGAAAAGCAACAACAGCAGAAGATGTTCAGCTTTCACGTGGGAAGGAACTTGTTGATGTTTAATGTTTTTGTCAGCGTACCTCTAAGCCAAGATGTCAGATATTCATTTAAGATTCATCAACCTAAACAAACCCTTGTGGAATCCAAATGTCAGCCGGGTAACTAAAGTGCATCATAGTAAAGTGTTCCCCTTTCATACTGTGCACAGAGCAGGTGATGGTGGTGTGTCTTCTGATATACCTTGTTCGTGTTAAAACACGTTCTAGTTTTACAGACAAGAATGTAACAAAAAGAACCTTCAGAATATGAAAAACAGTCCAAACTCTTCCTGTTATGTAATTTTGGAGAGAACCAGAGCATATCCATATTCAGTTTATGTTTAATGGACAACATACAAACCAATGTATTTGTTTATCTTTTTCCCACTGAAAAACAAATTGGTATATGGGTATATTTGTGGAAAGCCCAGGTAATTTTAAAAAAAATTTCAATCAGAAGTCAGATTTTGAAACAACAAAAATGGAAAGGTGTAATGTGTAAAATACGTTTATATGGATTACTGATTTAGAGAGGAGCCAATTTTCATTTTAACCTGATCAATCCTTTCAATGGGGTCCAGCTATATTAGATTGATATTAGATTTATTTTTTTCACGATAAACGATTGTAAAACAGAAAACATTCAGTCATGTTTCAGTGTCAACTCCTCTTAAGCTGCATAAATATTTGTGGTCTGAGTAGTTGCCTCTAAGAATATTTCCACCACACCTAAACTACTAACATGAAAGACACAAGTTGTGTTTCAACTCAGACAATCAGAAACATTTTTCTGTTAATGAACACATGAATAAATCATGAAATGGGATCCGCTGCATGTTACAAAAGCAGTGTGTGGCATTAGTGATGTTTTTATTCATCTGCGGACATGATTTCATCTGTGACGACTCTTTGAACAAATGGTTCAAAGACTGAAGTAACTGAGTTGATTATTCTATGAACAAAATAAACATGACATGTCACACTGAATGAGATATCGTTGTTTCCTGGATTGTCTCAGTTGACTTGACATTTTGAATGTGTCCATCAAAACATCTGCAAGGACTCGTGTGGATGCTGATGCAGGAGCTGGACAGTTAATGTAACCTTGGGCAAGAGGACTTGGAGGATGAACTTGAGACTGGATCCATTAAGCAAGTCTCTTGGTCAATTTGCCCCTGTTCGAATGTTGGAGTTGGAATGAAGTGTTTACCTGATGCCTACTCGTCGGCCAGGGCACTCTTGAAAACGAGATGTGCTCGTCTCAAGACGGACTCCTGGTCAAATAATTTTTAGATAGATAAAAGATAACGTCAAATGTGCAACACGTTATTGGTTTCAAAGCATGGTTACTTTCTTTCTTTCCTTCTTAGAGCAAGACAAGCATGTAACCAAATGCAATTCATATATAGAAATGACAACCAGCACGGACCATGACAAAGTAGTTTCCCTTGTATGAGACAAACCCCCTTCGTGGTTGCTCTGGAAAAATGGACCAAATCTCACTCCGGGAAGACTCAATGAGAGTGGGCCACTCGCATTCTGTTGCTTACAGCTAGCTCCAGTAATTTAAATGAACTCAGCTTTCAAAAAAGGGCAAATGCAGATCATTCTTGTTGACATAAAAGGGCATGTTTAGTGAGGGGCTCAGAGCGACAACAAATTTAAACCCTAGATCGTGTGTGCTTTCAATATAATGCAACCCTTTTTCCTGTGATTGCATTCACAAACATACGTGCAACATATGTGTTCAACTCTGGAAGATGACATCAAACGAGCAGTGAGAAAAAGGAGTCATACGGTAAGATCATCCTTTCTTGTCCCATATGGTCAAATACAAAGGTGTTGTTTTGTCTCTTGGGTGTGTATGAATGTAATTCTGAGGAGAAAAGGTTGCCTCGTTATAGGACACACTTCTGTTCCACAAAGAAAGGCAGATACGGACTGAAGCGTAACCACTGATGAATATTTGCACATTGTAGTTATATACCTTAAACCTTAAATTTGTTGCAGGTGCCATGTCAAGGAGTAGGTATTTTCATTTTGCAATTGATGAATAAGAATAAGCTGTTGGATTGTCTGAGCCAAGTCTCATCCCAGGTCATCATGTACCTGCATCATCTGACAGCGAACACTAAAACAAACGCTCAAAACAAACTCACAACGCGTTTTTTTTGGACGTCGTTATGTGTCGGTGTATCTGATCGCACTTAAACACAGTTTTAGAAATAAGGTGAAATAATAAGGGCAGTTGACAGGAAAGTTGAAAAAAAAAAAAAAAAAAACGTTGGAGACAGGTGTGCTGCTGCTGGGGGCAACGACTAGTGTGGACGATGATGGACAATGGATGCAGGTCTGAAGCAGCGTAGCACAGGTTCTGTCTAATTCACCGGAGCTGCTTTAGGGTCACTGACAGACATACAGTATGTTCTGCCTGGACTTAGAAACACTTTCATATTATGACACCATATCCAATTTTCCATCAGTCAAACGAACGGGAGCAGACATGACGTCATCTGGTGTGACGATGACAATCACAGAGTCAGAAATGTTTGCCCTGTTTATTTCATACATGTGCCCCTTTTGAATCTGCATGCTGTTTCTTTCCATTCAATTATAATCGGTGACGGCCAGGTTCTATTGTAACTGTTTCTCTGTCAGATGGTGAACATAAGGAGGTTTGGTTGATGATAAACTACAACTAACTGGGGTCCTGCCGGGCTGGGGACAATAGTACCTGGAATGACTTCACCTGGCCCTGCTAAGGTTCTTTTTACCGGTGTCTGCTTGATTTTGAGACCTCCGTTATCGGTTGGGGTGCTGCTCATATCCAGGAGTGCAGATGAGTGGAAAGGGGGGCCAGACACACATGCATGTGAGGTTAGCGTCCATCCACTCGCTGGCGTCCAGTGGGGGGTCAACACCAAACCAACAGGGGGGCGACCTGACTCCCTACCGGACAGCGACATGCACTGCCTTCCAGTTAATCCAACCACAAAACGCTACTTTGGTTCTTTAGAAGGATTAATGCTGGTTAAAACAAATGTTCTTCATGGTTAATAAAGGACAAAGACAGAGTTAAAAAATGACAGCATACAGGTCATGCAGCACACGATGGCAGACACAATGCTTTTATGAGGAAAGAAGGCAAACGAATGACAAGACAAGACAACGGGGCAACATGACAGGCAAGAGATTCGATCAGTCAGAGAGGACAGCACAATTAAACGCCTGCGGGTCTTACCAATGCGGTCCAGTCGGTCAATGGCAACGGTTTCAAAAGCACGTCGCATCATTGGGTACTCCTCTAGCACCTCATTGAAATGGTCAACAGACAGCGAGAAGAGTCGACAGTAGGTGTCTGCACGCACGCTGGCTGTTCGCCTGCCCTTGGTCAGCAGACAGATCTCTGTACGCCAGAAACACAGGGAGACAGAGGGAAGACAAGGTGTAAGACAAAACCAGAGGCCAGCAGGAGACTCCAGAGGAAGATAGAGGCCATCACTTCAGTAATAACAGCACATATTACCATATAGATGGACCTTGAAAACAAAGGTAGAGCAGCAAAGTTAATGGGGATGTAAATAAAAGAGGAGCTCATCAACAGTGCTGTCACTTGTATTATACAAAGATAATTCATCATCCTGCTGAGAGCTAATGGCTCCATAATGCGATATACAGTTGTCAGCTTTACAAAAAAAAAAAACACTTTCAAGGATCCCTGCATCAGTGCGATGCTTTAATGGTCATGTAATGTACTAGTAAATAAGGATTTTGTTTCATAGCAAACTTCATTCAGTCATCGTAGACTGACATTATGAGAGATGCTTTCTTTTTCGGACCGAGCATTAAACAGACAAACAATCATCAGTCACGCTGCTCACCAGCATTAACATTATTACTACTAGTAGACCTGTTAAAACTAACACAAACCTCAAAACATGAACGCTGAATGCAGGCAGGTATCAAAGGCGTCCTATGCCCCAGGGGTTCCTGTGAACCACATCTGCCCCCCCAGTCCAGTGGGCCCTGAGCTTTTTTATCAGCGGTTTCCCCACAACCCATTTAGCAGACACGTCGGGGACATGTGCTGACATTACTACACGTTGACGTCAATGACGAGTGTTGTGAGGGTAATGTAAGGTGAACCGTGGCTGTTAAAGTTAACATAGCCAAATCTTTCCTGAGTCAAGACCATGATTCCAGGCCAAATGGGAGGGGGGCATAACCGAAGAGGACCCGTGAGTCACATTGGGGCCAAACAATCAAAGCGACCTGAGTCTGTTCATGTCCTTCCTTCCAATTAATCTGCTACAACAGATTATAATCATCAGGCACGTCTCCTTGATAATGCTTACATGTGACCTCACTGCTCGCAAAGGCTGATTCCACTGAGAGGTTGGAGTGGTTGAAAAATGGTCGTCTTTGTGGCATGAAGAAAACAGACTTTATTTAGCAAGCACTGAATAAAATAATTTACATGTCACGATCACCCACCCCAATTTCTATTTCCTCAGCTCCTATTTATTCACTCTCCGTTTCTTCATCTTGAAACTGTCCACTGAGCATGTAAGACACGCCCTGGGATTTAAGCATTCATTTCCCAGGGACTCTGTCTGATCCTCTGTCTCAAACACCTCTTAACACCCATCCGACTTTGTTCTTCTGTCCCGTTGACATCGTTAAATGTAAACTTGGTTGTGGTGGGACCTGTGATGGCATGAACACCGAGAGCAGAGCGCACAAGGTGAGAGAAACATACTCACGCTGTGGGTGTGAAGAAGGTGTTAATGCTGCACAAAATAGCCGCTATCAAGAGGTACGTCGCTTGGCAGAGAAAAACACAGACATCGATTTGAACACAGTCCCTGTTTTTCATAAATATTCTCAACGAAACGGGGTAATTATCTGACCAGCAGCAGTGGACACAACCAGCAACAGCAGCTTTGGGGTTGAGGTTTGAGCCACTTGGACTATTGGCCTGCGATGTCTCGTCTTCTCTGTCGCCAACATGTTATCTAGAACTCTTTCTCAGGCCAAGTCCACAAATCAACGATCTTGTTTTACTCCGTTTTCCTTGGCATTTGCATACAAATGCATTGACTGGCTGTAATTCATACTCCAGGCCAATTGGTGGCACTGAAATTCACCGAAAACGGAGAGGAGGAGACGGACTCGGTTGGTGCTTGCACTTTCTGCACTGGACGACATTCAACGCGGAGCATCGCAGGCACACAGACTGTGAAATATAAACACTCACGACGCAGTCTGTGTGTCAAGGTGTTTGTAAGGCCACGCCCCCTTAACACCTCATGTGACTTGGCTTGACGTGTGCCAGTTGCCTTGTCACAGTGCATCTTCTCTGACCCCCAGTGGATAATTTGCCTTCACTTCATGTATCACACACTGTCATGGTAACCACTTACCCCTGTCCTTCTCCCCAAGCCTGGAAATAAGGAGAGGGACGCTCATATGACTAAGACATTGAAGCCCAATGGGGCTATTCATCACTGTCCCAACATTATACTCCCGTCCGTCCCTTAGTCTCAGAGTGACTTCACTGTAGCACCCTTCTGTACCAACACGTAATCCCATTCGAATGCTCAAGAGTCATTACTACGACACCTTTTCAGCATGCAGGTGTGGCACTGACTGTGGTTGAAGGGGCTCTGCGACCTACTGTCCTCATAGATGTCCGGCTTATTACTATGCTAATAGATTCCTGTGCCTGGTACTCATTTCTATTCACTCTCCCTCCTCTGTGCTTCTGTCCCACACCACCTTGCTGCTTTCTTTGTCTTCATTGAGGCCTGCTCGCATGGTGAGTGTGACTCAGAGCAGAAAAAGGTGCCTTGCCCAGCCAGCTGCTCCCATCTCCAGGCACACACTGGTTGGAATACCAGCTGGGAAGACAACAACAGCAGGTGGTGTGACAGAGCACAGCGAAGGGAGCTTAGGAGCCCTTATTAATTTGATGTAATTTTTCATTAAATTCTTCTTCGTGATATAACACGTCTTCTAAGTGTTGATAAATCCCTGTGGATTGTGCTTTTACTTACTGCAAATCTATACAGAGTGAGAGTAAAAATAGAGTTAACATTTTGTGGCTTAACCTTCAAAAATGTTTTAGACAAAGCTTAAAAAAAGATAATCCAAAATTCCCTGAAAAGCATGAATTGTCTTTCTACGCTAACACATTTCCTGGACTTACTAGGACAAATATCTTTGAATGACCACCCCATACGATGAATGCAATCTACAACATATCAAACAACGTAACATAGGTGCATTTAAATTAAACCATCCTGCAGCTTTGCATGTTGAAATACATTAAAAACAGGATGTATGATGACAATCCTGTGCTTTGAACCAGCAGATTCACTGCTCCCCTCAGCCTGTCTGCGAGACATGAATTGCATGAAGCAGACACTCCAAAGTGAAAGTATTCTTAGACTCCTTCTATAGTGGGGATGAACTTGAAATAAAATATGCAAGAACATCTAAAATAGGAACTTTGCTTTCACATGGACACAACGATGCCTGCCTGCAGATTTTCTCAAAGTAAACAACTTGAAATGAAATTCCTTTTGACATTTAAAAATTAATGATAGCTCTAATGTTTTCAAGCAGGAATGGGCCCTGTGTGAGAGAGAGACAGACCGAGGTAAAGCACAACGGAGCACAGACGGAGGGAACTGATTCGACTCAGAATGGAAGGTGGAACTCGTCTTGTCAGTGCAGAGTCTTTGCAGCAGAAGGATCAGGAAAAGTTCATGCATGTGTATGTGTGAGGGTGGGGGGAGGGGGAGGGGGCTTGGG
>CAAKHB010002795.1:427429-438592 GCA_901007665.1 Aeoliscus strigatus | reverse complement strand
GGGGGCCTGTGTGTCCTCAGGGATGCCTGATCCACGTCTTGGCCTACTCCAACAACCAGATGAGAGCTTATGTAACTGCAGAAGCTGACTAACGTCCAGTACTGGTTAATGAGACAACAACAACAACAATAACCTAACATCAAACAGAATCAAAGACCTCAGGCTCATGTCTCAGTATGTAGCCTCTCTTTGTGTCGCCATGATACACGTGAAGTTACAACAGAAGAGATATTTTGAGTTTGTTCCTACCTCCAAAGTAGGAACCATCAGTCAGCTTCATCTCCTTGTTGAACTTGGTGATGACACTTGCGACACCATGCTGAATGAAGTACATCTTCTTCCCCACGGTGCCTTCTCGGATAATGTAGTCGTTGGGTTGAAAGACCTCAAACTTCAACTTGCTCAGCATCCCCGTCACAAAGTTGGGATCGGCGTTGGCAAACAACGGCATGGTGGCCACAAGCTTACGGCAGTTGAAATTGACTATTTCCTGGTGAAGGAAAAGATTTAAAACGAGATAATTTGAGAATTCCATTTAGGTACTGGCTGATACGCACTCATTTTCTCAATCTGTCAGCAAAAAAATGCCCTTGCTGCTCCATCCCTAATATTTCTACAGCATTGCTGCTAAGGAGAAACTTTTTGGCACACGCGTCAGCTCCTGATGAGTTTGCCCTCTGGTGCCGGCGTCAGGCCATCTTGCTGGTCTCATCCTGTCCCCTCAGACCCAGCAGGAGATTAGGTGCTTGCTCTCTGTTTACCACACATCTCTGTTTATGTGCAGATGGGAAAACCGGGACACTTGGCATCTGCAGTGTGGTGTTGTGATAACTTCTTGCAATGACAACAGGACATGAACAGAGAGATAATCAATCTTGTGAGTGGGATGAGGGCTACGAAAAGAAAGGTTAGGTCAGCCTCAGATGTCAGTGTCAGCTAATGCCATGGGCTCTGACCTCAATCATGCACCAGAACTAATGATTTCGATAGTAAGCAGTTTTCATGCCCAGCTTGGAGTCCTCTTGGGGAAACAATCTTTGGCTATGCCTATTTAAAGATTTGTCAAATGGCGGAGAAAAAGACACAGCAACACAGAGGCGAAGAGGGAGATAAAGAGACAAGGACAATATAGCTCTTATGTTATACAGAGTGCTGAGTCGCCATCATCCATTTACCCACCATGACATTATCAGCATATTACACTGGCTTCACATGTTTTTCAACACAATAAAAATAAAAATCGAAATGTGTTTTCCCTGCTTCAGGCAGAAAACACTAGAATTTGTTTTTGTGACTCTGCGGTGGCGGAGTAGTATACTGTTATGATGTACAAATAAAGACAAAGCATTACTGCAAGACACAACCATATTTTTCTTAGCGCTTTCACACCGGTCCGATTTCAGATTCTAGAGCCTCTTGGTGAAATGTTTTCAGGCAACTAGCAATCAATTATTGGAGGCTGGAGTGCCCTTGAACATCAAGGAGAGTTTGAAAAGTGCTTTCTGTGCACCACTGCATAACATTAACCAAGTGTTTGTTGAGATGGATCACTTATCACTTATCTAAAGCAAGTTAGACTTTCGCTCAAAAATTAGTCAAACACTGCACAAGGTCTAATACACACACACACACACAAATATATATATATATATATACAATAATATATGTAATAATAACAATATAAAAGGCCCATCTCATGTCATCATATTTGCTTAAGCCATCTTTGGTTTGAATTGTGGTATAATGAGATGCTAGAGTGAGTTGGAATACATCGGGGCTGATTTAAGGCTTTCCCTTGATTCAAAGAGTGGTGCTGATTGCAGCTGATTCTTGTCCTAAATTGAGCTGGGATGACACTCCAGTGTACCAAAACCCAGTGTATCCACACAATCAGCCCAACCCAGACAGCATGCATCACGTTCTGGTGTCTAAGTCAAGGTGCGGAATAATAGAACGAGGGATGAATAATAAGAACGAGGGATGAAATCTGTTATACGGATGGTTATGCTTTGCACCAAGGTGCACTTCTGCACTCGTGTCGTGTTTGAATGGTGTGTGTAAAAAAAAAAAAAACATAAAACAAAAAAAAAAAACAAGGTTCAGTTGAAAGAACGAAAGAAGCAGCAGTGTTACCAATTCATGTTGTGGGCGATGCACGTCTTCCTTTAGGGGAGTGAATGTTTGTTTTAGTTTGAGTGGGATGATTTGACATGGCTAGGTGAAGCAGAGTGCAGAGTGGACTGACTCAGATCAGTAATGGAAGAACAACACTGAGCAGGTTTTGGGAGTAAAGAAGAACAAAAGGATCCTGAATCAGAAGCAGACCGGCGTAACAATGCAATTAACATGCAGAAATAATGTCATTAAGCGTGATAGCTTTTATTTTTTAAGGGGAGGGGACCCGTGTTTACTCAAATTAGCGATTCCATTAGAATACATTCTGTGGCAGGAGGGGGCTATGATAGTCAACCATAACTGGCATGCCTGTTAAATCAAATGAAATAGGGTATATGCAGTTTGTTTTGCTCTGGCTGACTGGTGACTCATTTATTGTTTACTCATCAGTCTCATGGGCAACACTGTTTCTATGCAGATTTTGCCTGATGCACGCTGAACAAAGCCGGCAGGATTTTCTGCGCTGTAAGTCATAAACTTGAAATCCCCGCACCTCGCTTTGAGTGTCTGGGACTGCATTTGGCGTTCGACTCTGCAAGCTGACTTAATGGGGCTACATGGGAGATAGTCACGATTTCTACGCTTGCTTGGTTTTTATTTCCCTTCTCTCCCACATCCACATGCATAATTACCCATGTAATCCTGCTGATATGAGGAGGTCAGCACACAACTCCAGAAGTGGTCACCGACTTCACAATAAGTTTCAATATTCCTCCTTTACATCTTTGGGACTACTACAGTGTATAATCCTCAGGTTGTGTGATTGTGTATCTGTGCGACGTTGATAAGCTGCTGAATATTGGAAATAAGAGAAGCAGCTCTAGTTCTAGGTTCTTTATCACAAGCAGAATGTTTTGATAGATACACAGGAAAATCTGTTTTGCTGTTTTTCTCCTTGACCTTGGTAGACGGTTCCAGGACTGCACATGCCTCATTTTGAGGAAACTGTTCTGAAATCAAAGCCACTCTCACCTGTCACCTCTCTCTCTTTTTTTTTTTTTTTAACTTGTTCCTTAAATAAACTAAAAGCCGATGGACTGGAGAAGAAAAGTCTGTCTTACCTCTTTGAGTGGGTCGTTGAGCTCGCTCAGAATGTTGTCCTCATCAAAGATTTTGCCTTGGTAGCGATGTTCATAGTAGTCGTGTATTTTCTGCCGCATATCTGCCGGAAGCTTGTGGAAGGACATGTATTGCTCCACTTGTTTGTACTGGAAGGACAAAGACAGCAGATCAGATTAATTAGATTTGCATTAATATGTAAAACATCCTACTTAGCATAGACTGTGTTCCTTGAATAAAGCAATAAGGTCTTGTGTGTCTGCACTGCAGACAAAGCTCGCACATAGTTTGCAAATCGATGTTCTGGATCTGTGTGTAGGGAGAGGCAGGAGGTGAGGGACAGTAGGAACAAACACAGGCCGGGGGCTATGTCAGACCAAGGTAGCAGTTCCGATTATCTCACCCGTGCAGGAAGCCCCATCCTAATGGGCGACCGAGCCCTGATCTAATGCGAACAAGCTCGGTACAATCGGATGTCCTGGAGAGGTTTTAGAGTAGAGCGTTGACTCTGAAGCAGATGGCAAGGATTGCATGACTGGACAAGTGATAATTATTTGTGTGATGTGTTGTCATTTCTTATCATTCGGAGTGAAGCGGATTGAGCGGAGAACTCCAACAAGATGCTGTTCTGGCCGGTTCTAGCCACGCCGTCCTTTTTAAACCTCCGTTAAACTTTACAGAGCCTTGTCTTGTTTGTAAAGTTGATGGGTGTTTACCACAGTCTGTCTAACATAAAGCTGCATTAAACCCTTTGTCCCACACCTGCGTTTTATGCCAGATGAGATCATGCAACAATAAGTTGTTATGAACAACAGTCATCATTTAAAATGAATGCTTTTATTATTGTTACGCTCACCACGGTTGGCTATTGGCAGATTAGGACTGGGAAAGAGCTGTACTGAACTAAAGAGGAGATGGTGGGAAGAAAACTATAGCTCTATCTATTTTAATCAGCAACTGTCACCCCACGGGTCCAGAGTCGTTCTACCTGAAAACAAACACTGTCCCTCAAACTGCCACTGCGGTGAGAGCCAAAGTCTGGGTGAGGTTGGCTGCCTCTACGGCCAATGTGATGCAAGCATTGCCCACCTTTCGAAATTTGTCAGCGGGAAAGAGCCGTCACAATGCTTCCCTCATTGATTTCTCTCCTGGCTGCAGACAGGTGATAAGGGTCCAAAGCTTTGTTTGCAGGAAATCTTTTTTTTTTTTTTCCAAGTTGGAGAGTGTCTACAGTGGCTCGACCCGGCTATTTTTTTTTGGATTGTGGATTCAGGTGATGGAGCATGACTGAGCATCACATCCCCACCAATATTACACGGTTAGCATGTGACATCCAGTTCTAGGTCAGACTACACTAATCCTCGCTGTTTGTCTTTTGCTATTCAAAATACGTCTACAAACCAAACCTTTTAGACAGCACATTATTTTGAAATATTGCCAAATAGAACAGAACGAGGAGAAGACAAGCTGCAGGGTAAAATCTCCTTCCTCTCCGTCCTGATGCTTGTCATGTTTAGCATGAAATCCCATATTGTGTGTCGCTTCACCCACTGACGAGACAACTTTTGATTAACAGCTTCATCTTTTTCTTCTCATTCATCCTCTGTCCTTCTCTAACTTGTGACCTCACACTCACATCTCTTCTCTCCATCCATGTTTCTGCCCCCAGCTGAGGCGGTGATAGATTTAATGACTAGAGGCTGAGCACCCTGAACCCATTCCCGCTGCTGCTCAGCCTGCCCCACTGATATGCACAGCCATGCAGCAAATCGGCCCGAGATGAATCTGGCTTCACGCTGGGGCTCTGGTACCACGAACATGGCATTCACAGCCTCAAAACTGTCAGCCAAATGCCCGAAGGATGTTAAAAGGACAAAGTGGGACGTAGATGAAGCAGATTTGCTGTGAAGCAGCTGTACATCCATACTGAGCAGACATGTCACCAGCTCAGTGCAATGCATGACTTGTTTGCTGTGGGCGACCTGCTGTCATTAATTTATGGTGGAATACACTGCAGCATCAGCTGTGTGTTATGTATAGTGAAGTTTAGATTGGACGTACAGAAAGCTACAGTTAAAAACACCCGATTGGGGTGTGTAGCCGAGGGAGGGAGCGAGTATGGAGCGATCGCACGTCTCCAAATGAGTTTAAAGGTGGGTGTTGCGTAACCATGGGTCATAACGCCAACATTTTGACACCACCGCTCTGGAGACTATCCCTAGTTTTGTCCTGACACCGACTTGAGATCCGCTGTCAGTGCTGCTGCAAGCAGATGATTAGTATGTGAATGGAATTAAAGCAGACGGTGTGTGTGTGTGTGTGTGTGTGTCTAAAGAGGCACTGTTGTTAATTATTTTTTTTGCTGCAGAGCTGATGTGCTTATCTGAACGACAGAAAGTCAATCTCACGGCTTACAGCTGCTCCGATATGACAGTTGGTTACTGTCGTTGTCATGTATGATCGTGAACAAAGGATACTGGGGTCATGAACTTTTGGTCCAGGAAAACAGAAAACACAATCTGAAGACATTCCCTTCGGGCTCGGTGGACTGTTCTCCGTTACTCTGTTCGGCACTGGGTGACTAAACTTGTTCACATTCCTCTTTCTTCTTTCACTCTGCAGCCACTGATTGTTTCAAAACATAACCAAGGAAATTATGGATTTTTATGAATAACAAGTTAATCTATAATTTACTGGTCATTTCATTTTTGTGTCATCATCATCATGCCCAATCCAAAATCTAAATCCTCTTTTAAACATCAATCTTTGTCATGACTTTCTAAATCATATGATAACTATGTCAAATTGTGCTGTTACGTAACTACAATATAAATATGTATGTACATGTATGAGAGTTTAATGAGTCTATCTCAGCTTACATCATCTGTCGGCATTTTAATCATATCGCTGATTCCAACTGGATCAGGACATACCATGGAGGACCGTAATCCTCCACACTACACTACTACGTACATGCATTTTGAAGCAGAAGCGCAGGAAAAGTTGTTGCGTGTGAACAAAAAGCACATCAGTCACAGCCGTGTGGTTTGGGAACGGCCCAGGCCCCTCAGCGGGACCACAGATGGTGGTTTGGCTGAAGTGCTGGGTAAACACCGTCCATACAAAAAAACATCCTAAAGACAATCGGGGGGGCGGTCATGTCATAGACCTCCTCATCCTGTTTACCTAACGTGATCGGCTCGCAGGGAGGGAAAATCCTCTTTACAAGCCATCGCGTGGATATTGTGATCTGTAAGAGCTCAAGCCAGGACCTAATTTAAGTCTAACTCCAATAAGCAGGATTTCATGCAGTCTGAAAGCGCAAACCCCGCCGATTAATACTTTAAGACTATTTAATTACAATTATTGAAATAACAAATATTAAAGACGAGTGTGTCACGGATTATTTTAAACTTAACTGGAAAAAAAAAAAAAGAACATTACACATTCCTGAATATGAACTGAACTGAGCTCAGGTATTTCCTGTGATTATGTGTCACTGACAGCTTCTTACCTTTTCTTGATACTGCCTGCGCGAGGAGTCAAGTGACTGGATTAGAGCCGTCGCGTGGCCCACAAACATGGCGTAGCAAGTGGCGCCCACAATCATACTCAGCATGGTGATCCACAGGTCAGACATGCTGACGGGCGCCCGGGCACCGTACCCGATGCACAGCATGTGGCTCATTGCTTTGAAGAGGGCGTATGAGTACTGCTTACCCCAGGAAACGTTCTGTAAAGATGGAGAGAGGAGGGAGAGAAAGAGACATAGAGGGGGTGGGGACGTTACTGCAAGGCGAGGCAGGGAGGGGAAGGCCCCCCAGCAGGCAGAGTGGAACGACAGGCTTTTCTTTGATGGATCACTGAACTTCTACCAAACGTTCTGGCGACAGGCTCTTTTTTTTTTGCCTCACAGCTGAATACCCTCACTGAGTGACTGAACTTTTAGTCTCTCCTCTTCCACTCAGCCTTTCAACACTCATTTTGCGCTTGCTGTGCTCTGCCTGGACCTACCTGTGCTTATTCATTTTCCCATTTGCCTGTGGGTGAAAAACAGTTCATGCTTGCAGCTGCTTAAGAAAAAAAAAAAAAAACAAAAAACTGCAAAGTTGCATTATTTACAAAAGTCTGCGGCATCGCTTCCCTTAAAGCCCAGGGCATCCTTCACAGCGAGGGCACAGAGAGACGAGGGCAGGACTGGCCTGGTTTGTACCATCTCTCTCCCTCAGGTTTTGATTTTCATAAGTCTTGAAATAGGATTTCTTATGTTGGAGGCAGAGGAAGAGAACTTCAGAGCTGGGAAGGAGGGGGCCGCTCTGCTGCCACACACATATTGACCGAGGAGTCAAGGTTGACCGTCAGGAATTAGATCAGTATGAGTGAATATGCACTTCTTGGCTAAACATTTAGACAGGGAGCAGTGTGTGACGTTCTATCAGCCTTGAAAATTAACTTTTGAGTTTCCTGAGAAGCTGTTTCAACTAATTATGAATGAAAACTAACGCGTTTGCCTCTCAACATCAGTTTGTTGAACATTTTTGCCGTTGCTGTTGGAATGAGTCTCACGACACTGGGTTCTGATCGGTTCCTGGCATCTCGGCTGCATTTCTTCTCCTCATTCTGTAACGTCGTAACGTCATTAACATAGTCAAACATGAATTGGGCCTTTTCTTCCGGGGTGCCTGTGACGTCTCTAGTGAGCAGCTCATCTGTGAAACCCTGTAAGTTCCTATCTGGAGACAAATGTGACATCTTTCTCGAGCGGATCTTGTAGCCACAGCTGAGTCGCCTAGTCCCTAAATAGCATCAACTTCTGTGAATAAGAAATGCTGAGGAGGCGCTCATACACAAAATATCTGTCTCTCTAGTACAGAATACGTAATGAAAGGGATGTGAACCCTCGAGACAACTAAAATCTCTGTATTTTCCACATTTCCACATGCCAAGTGGAAATACTGCACATCCTATCATGCCCACACACTTGTACCTCTTTGGTGGAGCCACTTTCTCTTCAGCTCTAAATGAGTTTACAGCTAATCATCCTCCCTACATGACTCACCAATTCTCATCACTGTCCTGATTAGTTGTTTCGAATTAGAAAATATGGGATAAATACATATGCTAGCTTTAATAACAAATAGCTCAGTGTGTGTGTGTGTGTGACCTGACTGCCTGCAAGTACTGTACAAATATCTATATTTCTACCTTGTTCACTACAATGGAAATGTTTCTGACTACCGCCTTGTGTAAGTGAGGTTCTATTTCCTGTGTCATACACTAAGGGAAAACACCAAGCCAACCAACCATGTAGCTGGAACAAATGCCATTTGGGAGCTTGTGGGTCTCGTGTACATTGAGCAAGTGTGAACGAGATGGTGGGCGACTGTTTATTGAGCAACACGGCAGAATGTTTGTGTTCACATATCTGCATGCATGGAGAAGCATGCACGCCAGATGATATCAGATAAGCTGCAGTGACTCACTGCACCTTTTGCTTTTTGCCCGTTAACATGTTCAGACTGAACTCAGACAAGTGTGAAGCAGATCCAGGTCCTGTGTGGACAGTTTGCAGCTATTTTTGGACGAGATTGTTCCTGATTCATTTATACGTCCACGTGTTATGTTATTAAGAAACACTGAGGGTTACAAACTGAAACAGACATTGGTTTGTGTGTCAGATGTTGTTAGAAAAAGAAGACTGCGACAGTGGTGCACTCCAATCAATGGCAGAGAAACAATAAATTAGCAACTGTCTTTGACACCGCTGTTAGTAGTTGGATGTATGTTCCCTTTCATTACAGCAAGTAAGTCACAGTATTTACCTTATTTACATGTTTTTAATCAGTGTCAGGAATCACGTACATTCCACAGATTGGGAACATTATTTGTGGAAGAGTGAACAATTGGGGTTTTTCTTTAAAACTGCTGTTTGTCTTAATCTACTTTTTTTCCCCTACAGTCCTCATTTTAAAAAATGTAGCTAACGTGGCAGATGTATTCAGTTGCTACACAATTCTTCTTAAACTGTGCATGCATCATAAGATAGTGAATATTCATCTGTCAGCAGCTTGGTGTTTGTTTAGGACAGTAAAGTGGGTCCACAGATTTCATTACCTCGTACATTAGACATAATCCCATCCCACACCACCGACAGAAACAGGTTTTATAATTATAGTGAGTCCAGTGTTTGATTGCGTTCTCGTGCATTTAATAACTCACACTCATTTAGATTCGTTCGCCACAACATTGCAACTTCAACCGTTTTGTCACACAAACAGTTATGTATTGACAGATCCATGTTCTCTTTTTATTCTGTTCATGTTCATATTTTCTAATAGTAGCTGAATGTGCTGAACATCTGCATACACTATGTTTTTCACCACTCAGTCATGTAACTCTAACACAGACAGGCCGTCTGTCCTGTGCATGGAAAGAAATGTGATGCACAATATTCATTTTTCAATTACATAATCAAAGCATAAGCTGTTCTCCCTGGGAGTGCACAGAAGGCAGAGCCATGAGTGGGGAAGTAAAGGATCTGCAGGCCTGTACTCGTTCCACACAGTCAGCAAGCAAGAAAAAGCACTGACAGTGGTGCGTGAAGGATGTGGTTACACCATCTTCGTCTTGTAAGTTTTTTTGGCTTATTGCCTGCTCTGCAGTCCGGATGAAAGCTCCTGTTTGGCCTTTCAGCCATGTTCTCATCATTTTTGACTCTTTCTTGTTGTGGATGTCCTCAGTCAAAGTTGTTAGGTTGTGTTGTTGGTGTATTCATGATAATTGAATCACTTCAAACTGCAATAATTGTGGATGTAGCACGAAGGACACGGACAAACAGCAAACCCTGCAGTGACCATACGCGACTTTCCAATCTATGGAGCTTACACTTCCTCGTCCATGAGCTTCACCTGGGTCAGGGGGTCTACACTGAGCATATACTGAAGTCAGAGGTTACTGGGGAGCTTGGCCCCAAAATGAAAAGTGGGCTGGGTTCTATGTGAGATCAATAAAAGTATCTATCTATCGCAGGGTCTGTACCCCAAGACAGTGCTGTGTGGACCCCAGTAAGATATCCGAGATGTTATAGATCTGGTTGTTGTCCGGAGTTAGCGGACAGACAACACCAATCATGAGTTGGTTCTCCGTGTCTTTGCTTTGTTTGCTTCCTCTGCAAGATTATTTATGAAGAGTCACTGCGGGGGAAGTGTTTTTCTTTTGGGGTCCAATTATATGCACCCAAGAGTGCAACAGCTACATTCACTGATAAGCCCAACCTCAATAGGAAGAGTTTAGTTGAACACAAAGAAGGAAGTTATGTGTTTTTCCAGTCAATCATGGCGACTGCTGTATCTCCCTGCAGGGGTCTGGTGTCCTTCAAACAACAAAGCATCCGCTGTTACAGACGGCAGTCCTCCACAGACATCTTTACAACTCTGGTGGAAATAATCCTGCCTCCCTGAATACAGAGTGACGTCCTCATGTCTCAGAGCGAGTCCTTCAATTACTAACATGACTGTGTGGTAAACAAACGCAATCAACAAAAAAATAACATACAGCAGTTTCATCAAACCAAAAGTAATTGGTTAAGAATGAAAAAAAAAAAGAAAAAAAAAGAAGGGCAATTCACATCGGGGCAAATTCATGCAAGAGAGATGTGGATGTGCTATGACAGAGACATAGAGAGAGAAATAATTCATAAACTTTGTACAGAGCGATGTGACTCATTCAGGGGATTTGGGAAGAAATAGATGGCAAAGCAGTGCGTGGTCCGAAGATGAAAAAAAAAACAAAAAAACAATCAGAACAAACAGAAAGGGTGACTGATACTGAAGGACAGTTGTGCATGGTTAGACAAACCTTTGCATTTTCTTTTTGTTTTGTGTGTGTGTGTGTGTGTGTGTGTGTCAAACTACTGGATGTGTCTGTCTG
>CAAKHB010002795.1:415759-427174 GCA_901007665.1 Aeoliscus strigatus | reverse complement strand
CTGATACTGAAGGACAGTTGTGCATGGTTAGACAAACCTTTGCATTTTCTTTTTGTTTTGTGTGTGTGTGTGTGTGTGTGTGTGTCAAACTACTGGATGTGTCTGTCTGCTTCTTTCCCACACATGACACATGAAAACTCTGCAACCTCAGCTGTCTGTCTCTTAGTATGAGCCTGGACGGGAAAGTAAAGGACTGAACAGTAAGTACACACAGACCCACAAACCACACCATCCTGCAGGAACCGAAACACATATGCTCACACTATGCATGCAGTCAGTGCAACAGCACATCACCTTCTCACCCGACAGCAGCATTATCTTGTTCTGGTGATTAAGTAAATGCAGCCTCTTTAGAGTAAGAAGCTACTCTAAGGCCATTAGTCAAGAAGATAACAGTTGTACACCCAGTGCAGCACCACTCAGTAGTATCTGCAGCCTCCCTCTCACAGCTGGAGACAGAGAGTACCACGCCCCCAAAAAAAAAAAAAAGCTGTTTCTAAGTCGTCAATCTTGAGTGCAGGAGTCACTTTTGACAGGCCTGACAATTCCAGAAATGTATTCATAACTGCAGTGGAAAGGAAGAGGCGATATCTTATCAAGATCCTTAGTTTATGAACACTAATGCATTGTGATGGTGTGAGAAGAGGGATCCCACATCTGGGTGCGCTTTTCACTTTGGATCAATCAGCTCACAGGCCCCTGTTTCTGCAACGATCCACAGGGAAGACCGTCAACAAACGACTCATCCACGACTGATAACACTATCTAAGCTGCGTATTCGCCCACACCCCTCATTGCCAATCACACATACAAACGAAAATGACTGAAAATGTCTAATTTAGGCCGGTAATTGCTTTCAGCATCAGTGTTTATACTATGACGTGGTAGGTTTCTGTTCCCTCTGGTCCAATGCCATCATTCGTCACTAACTCTGTGGAAAAGACAGCAACGGTATTGTTGTAGATCCTGTTTTTCTTTGGCAAATTTAATTTTGTGTGGTTGAAATCTGATCCAAGATGCTGTGAAAACTGCTGAGATATGAGAGCATCATCATTCCTTTGGCAGACTACAAACAGACATACTATCCGTCTGAAACCTTCATATCTGCCAGCTGCGACACATTTGTAATGTCTTCTCATGCTCTTCAGACTGAAGACAGACAGATGTTCCCACCTATGATCAAGCTTCCAACACTCCCACTGTCCGCAACCTCACGTGTCCATTTTCCATTTTCATGGCGAATGATCCTGTCACACAGGACGCAGCAAATGAGCCTTTTTACATGATTCCATATCGATCTGAATTCACTGGCAACCAGAGCTGCTCATCATTGAGCCATGTGAACACTGGTAAATCTAAACCCAGAGCACTGTTCATCAAAGTTTTAGAGTCTGTGGTGTCTGAGTAAATGAAGGAGCCAGTTTTTGTGTACATAACCGTTGGCAAGGATTAACTGTAGCAGTTGCATGAGAAATTATTTCTTGTTTGTTTCTGCTAACTGAGACAGATAATAGCACATGCTCGTCAGAATCGGGCTCACGCCGCCGCAGAGTAAATAGTCAGAAACGGAGTTGTGATGTTGAGGAAAGCTGACACAAGTACCTCCAGCCTGATGTCTCGGAACTGTCAGTTTGCATGTGGAGTACAGAAATGTTTGTGGCAGAGAGGGAGATGAGAAGGCAGAAGAGTACCTGGGGCGAGCATTTACAATCGCCATAACCTAGGAGGCCAGTGCACACTTCCACACTATCACGTCACCGCATTGGAGCGACCACAGTCCATTGCACCCGAGAAGAACTCAATCTGCAGAGTCTTTGAACTGACCATGTGCTGGTTTTTTATTAGTTTTCTGCTGTGTGTTCAGCAACCTGAAGCAAAATACACTTTTTTTTTTATGTGTCTCGAACAAGAACTTTAAAGTTAATGCAGGTAAGGTTAATGTAGCGAAAAATTATTATTTTTTAAAAAATATATTTTTTGTATAGTTTTACCTCTAGTGTATTTATTTGTTTTTTGCATCTCTTTATTCGGGTGTGTGGCAGTGCTTTGCATTTTTTTTTTTACCTCCCATTAAAGCTGATGCATTTTCATGTGATTTAATTTAATGAAAAAAAACATATTATCCACACCGGGTGAGCAGCAGCCCCCCCGGAGTGAACCGCCGCACTGTCTTAGTCAAATTTGACCATTTTTAATTGACTCACATTTTAGTGCTTTTACGAGTATTTAGCACGATTTATATGAGGAATATGCAAACTGTCAGAGGACTAAGGAGTAATGCCTTGTGATCGGTCTGGTTCGTGACAGCCGGGCGGCGAACACAGTGGAGGAAGCGTTTGCACTCGACACTGACGCCCAGAGCAGCAGATCAGACAGCAAAGAAAGGGGAACGACTGCAGAGCAGCCAACATCCATTTCTCTTTTCCCATTATGTTGTTTAGTTGACAGATCTCAAAAACCTGCGCTATCACGAAACAGCGCTGGCAAAGGCTCATGATGGGTTGACGTTTAGCAGCAGTCCTCAAACTACAGACGAGAAAAACTGAGGGAGATTAGAAGTTAAATGTGTTAAAAATGTTTTTTCCTCATTTGATTTTCTTTGTCCCTTCAACAGGGCTGGTGCGAAGCGATGTAACACCGTCGGGTTTGGGACGTGGCCCGTTCAGCTTGATCCAATTCCATTTTTTCTGTTCTATAATACATCAGTGTTCGTTTCACACTACATGCTTGACATTTACGATTCAGGAGGGCTCTGATCCGGTCGGTGACATTAAGATTATGCCTGGAACGGCCTCACACTTCAGGATAATTTGGATAAATAATTGGTTTTAACCTGGTTCATACGGGGATTGTAACACTGGGCGAACTGCACCCACAAACGGTCGGATCGACCATACTCTAGTTTGCAGCCAACTCCACGAGGGAAGGCCTCGCTGCGGCGACTGCGTAAATATGCACACATACATGTCAAAAGTCAAAATAACAAACAAAAAAGAAAAGAGTAATACTTACAACCATACCATTTAGCGACACCCAGCAGTCAGGGGGGAAGTCTTGTAGGAGAGGCACCAGATACTGGAGACAGCCATCCCAGTGACACAGCAGCAGCATCATCCCTATCAAATTAAATATTCTTACCACAGCACTAGCCAGGTCATAGGTCATATGGAAAATCTGTAAAAAGAGAATAAAGGTGGGGAGAAGACACAGACAGACCTCAGTTAGACCGTAGACAGTATTTAGACCGTAAACACACACAGATGCAGGCACAGAAAACGCGCATTGTTTTTATTTCAAAGATACGTCACGCTGTTCGGAGAGCGGACAGCAACATTTGTCTGCTTGGCCACCAGAGAATTTGGCTGCCGCTGGTGTGTGTCTGTGCATGTGTATGAGACAGTGCATCTCTGCCCTCACAGATGTTGAGCTGTTCATAATTCAACATGGCTACAGTCCAAGACAAACTCGCTGGAAAAGACACTCAGAGCGCACAGTCCAAGGTAGCGCAGAGCGAGCAGAGCCCTGGAACACTCGCCTGGAAGGGTTAAAATGCCGCGCTGGTGGTTTGGCATCAGGGCAGGAAGTTTTAGAATAGAAAGTCATTAGTGGGGTGAGTAAGCATATCGGCAATGAAAAGGAGATTCATTTAAACTAGATCTGGGTGAGGAGAACTGACTCATGCCTGGTTGGCTGTGGGACTAATACAAAGTTTCTCATTAGCATGAGAAACCCATTATTTCTTTTCAGGTTAGTTATTCCATGATCTTTTGCCACTGGAGCTTCATTTGTTTTAAACAAAAATTATTGCTAATTGCTGGGTTTTGCCTAATAAAACAGCCCCATCTGCCAACTGAATGACTGAAAGATTAAGGTAATTGCAATCTATTTTTAATTTTCCATTTTCAGTTTAATAGCAATCTAATGGTAATTTCTGCTCCACCCTGGCTTTTTGGCATTACATGTCATTCCTCAGGCTTCAGTGTTGAAAATTAAAGTAAAACTAGTTGATACACGTTTACCACACTTGGTGAACAAGTGCCACATGAAGAGCTTAAAAAAGAAAGAAGGAGGAAAGAAAAAATGAATAACACTAGCTTTCACATCAACCCCCAACCTATTCCTGGGTTTATTACTATTATTATTTCAAGAATGGTTAATATAGCATATTATTACATTTTACAGTGAATAATAACTGTTTATTTGGTCTGTTTTTTTATGTCATCTGCTTTGTTCTCCTCTGCTCCATTTATGTATTTTCTGGCGTGGAGCTTTAACAAATGAGCACTATTACAAAATTTGAAAGGCTGCTCGCTTCTTCTTACAGCACAGTCCTTCCAGAGAGAAAAGGAGCCAGTACGGTCCTCATGTTGTGCTTACATCTTTCTGGCAGAATGCAATTTGCAAACTCTGCCTTATAAACCCCAGGTGTTTTAAAGGCTCTTTGAATCTCTGCAGCCTGGTCTATTGTGACTGTCCTGTAACCTTTCTGCACAAAGGACAGTGTCCACACACTGAACAGATGAGAGAACAAGAGGCTGAGCTGATGCTCAGATCCCTCCATGGTTCAACTCATCCACAGGGAGATACAGTGCACTGCCCTGAAAGGCTAAAATTAGCCACTAGCATATGCCAGAGAATGGCTGTCTCAACGCACCCAGTATCCCTTCTGATGCCTACATCTTTCTTCTTAATTTAGCAGAACTCTCCTCTGTGTGTGTGTCTTTGCCTTCATTACGGCTTGATGACTTGATAAAGAAGAACAACAGACTGGAGGCTAGATGGACGAAGAGAGAAAGGGAGAGACCAAGACAGAAAGAGATAAAGGCCACTCATGGAGCTCCATAATCCTGAAGGATTGCAACAGGACTGGAACACACAAAGTAGCACTTTGATCTGTTTGAATTGCAAATTATTCGTTATAGGCGGAAATAGACAAGAGTCATATGCACCTGTCGATTTTCAGTTAATGCACAATCAAAAAACACTTTGCAAAATCGGGGTCCATGGTCAAACTGGACCTGACTCTGAATTTCATCAGCGGAATTTTTATGTTCATTGACCGGTGAATTATTCATCACTTTTCTCCATCTTAAGAGACAGAGACAATCTGGCGATCAGAAAGTCCAAATACTTTCTCCAGTCCTAGCGGCATGAACCATTTAAACTGCACACACACGCCTAAAACATTTCATCCAAGTCTTACAGGTACCACATGCTAATAAGAAATTCTTAAAATAACGTCTCTTTCATGATTCAAGGAACTACAAAATAACTGGTTTCAATTGTGTCCTCTGTGTCCTTCACGCTGTCACAACGGGAACTGGCTGCAGACCTCACAAACTTCTGTTTTATCCCGTTAAAATAACAATTTGCAGAATCTCAGGTGACTGTTTCCTTGTAGCAAAGTCTAGGGGAGGGCAGGATATTAGAGGCCTTCCTTTCCCCCACGTGCAAACTAACTGTGCGGCATTCACCATCTGTGTGGCACTAGGGAGGGTTCAAAAGCAAAGGGAGGACTTCTTTCTCCACAAGCTTTCTTCAACAAACCAGCTCCAACAATAAATAATCCCTTCACATCCCATATACAAACTACATACCTTTCCTAGGCAGTCTGACTTTGCACAATCCCAGCACGACCTCTCTACTTTATGCAAATGAGGTCCGTCTAGCACAATGCAGTGATAATCAAATATTAAATATTAGTCAGATTTTGTTTCAGCACGATGTAAATGATATGATATCTATATCTCTACACCTCTCTGTGCGTGAGTGTGTGTGTAACTATTTTTGTTCTGTTGTCTGCTTTTGTGCAGTAAATGTATAATCTATTAGTTAGTGCTCGGCCCATGTCGATGCAAAGTGTCCAACAGTGGTTTTCTTTGCGTCATTGTTGCCACGTGTTGTAGGGAAATAACCAAGGGATCACATTACAAATCCACGGGATTGGAAAGTTGTAGAACCTTCAGCCAACATTAGCTTTCCTGACACAGTCGCCCAGGTAAAGACCTGATTTAACACTCTGTGTCAACACAAACAGTAGGAAACAGAACTGACTCAGAGCCAAAAGAGCCACCAATACTCTCAGTTGGCACTGCCAACATATACAGCAGCTGTAGAATTAAATGCATCGAGCGTAAATATGACCAGGTCAGAATAATCCTCTAATACAGTTAGGACAAACAGCCAAGATGTGATGTGATAGTGGCACAAGGTCACATGCTGGTTTGGTTCGAGCCAGCATGATACTCACTCACATTTGGCCCCTTCCCATCCATTCAACACTACGGCCAGGAAGACTAGAGGAGGATTTGGATTTCAAACTATAATTCTCACACATCTATGAACTCTCAACCATCACTGAATCTATTCACGCAGAAACAAACCAAACAAATCAGGTATAAAGTGAAGTAGCGAGGTTCACACCGATGGGTCTGTCGTCTTGATGTATACGACTTTTTGAATGTGATGAGCACGGGAAAAAGAGCACGTCTACGAATTAGCCACCGTCAAACTGTGGGCCCTTGAACATGCAATTACGACATGTCTTCATGCATCTTGAAATTGGACATGAGTGACCTCTGTTTGAGGTTAGTGAGGATTAGTGAGGGACTAATTTGAGGGGATTAAATCTACCACTGGCTATTACATTGAAGGATGACAAAACTGCTTCCAGGAAAATCAGGAATTCTCCCTCTTAACATCGTCTCGTAAATCTCTTGTTGGATCACTCTTGAGTTTGTTTAATCACAGGTTTTAAAGTTGAACTTGGATTCAAAAATAACAAACACGGTGATGGGAGTTTTTCATCTCTTCTTCATATTTCATTAGAGTGCTTGGACCTTGACTTGTCTCAGCTTAAAAGAAGAAACAAAAATGTCTTATTTACAATTTTTATATCACTAATTATTACTAATTATCATCAATTATTAAGTAGACTGACAGTGAACCGTGAAACTGTCCAGTTTTTCACCAATATATTCTCAAAACACTGTACACAATTTTAATGACGCTTGCTCTGTAATTATTATCATAATTGTCATTATTATTATTAGTGTATTTAAGATAATGTTTTTATCAAATAATAATACATGATGCAGCTGTAATATATCTGTATAAAAATAATATATTTTAGTTATAAATTGGCAGTTGGCATTATTTCAGAGCTTCAGGCGACATGTGAATGGCATTGGATGCTGATCCGTCTGCAAACGGACTAGACTCATGAAAAAAGAGCGATGTTGCAACATCTGATTCCTTGAAACAAACAGAAATATTGATTTCCTGCAAACAAAAGCTCAGAATCTTGAGCTCCGCAGCAGTACATTTCAGTAATGAGGCCCAACAGTAACTGGGAGCCAGAGACTTAATTAAAAGGCAGTTGGTGATCGATGGGACCTTTACACCGGCAGAAAACAAGAAGTGATCTATTAATGTTGCAAAGAGCACTTTAAGGAGCTCATTACTTGTTCTGTGTAAGCATTTCCACCTCAGCAACACATGACATCGATACAACTAAGAGGTCAAAAGTAAATATTGAATCAAATGAATACATAAATAAATCAGTAAATATACATATACCTACATAAAAACCACATATTTGCTGAATTAATTAACATGCAATGTATTTTATGTTCAGATGCAACACATGTAATGAGCTTTTATAATGATCGCTGTATAATACAAGTAGAACAGAAATATGGTGTTACACTGGATATAGTTTCAATATAATCGTTTCATTTAATTGGATAAGTCATTCCGTGGATTGTTGATGGGAACACGTATATACTGCTCTGTTTATATACTGCTCTGTTTTCCATCATTTCTGTGTCCGTCAGCAGTATTCACTTGTTCCCTCACTAAGCACATCACACTATACCGCGAGCCTCGCTCCCTTGCCCGCTGTCTCACCCGCTCTGCATCTATTTTGGTCGTGCGAGCGTGATAACCTCAACACTTCTGTTCTGCCTTAATCTGCGCTCCACCATTCAGAGCCGCATTGGAAGAGGCAGCATCCTCAGGGGCAGAAGCCCACACGACCCCACATCTACAAGGCTTTTTCTGCGTGGATTTAATTTGTGGATTGCGTGGACATGCTGCGCTAGTAATGACTTCAGGATGGAAACATTAACTCGTTCTGTAAAAATCTTCTACCTCGTTTTTATCAGCTCATTGTGACGCACAGCGTGCAAACCATCTGTTTGCCAGCAATGTCGGGAGACATTTAAAACCCATGTGGACAAAAAGTCAGTCAGCCAGTGGGGATTCATGTGTTTCAATTATAGATGCACAGTCTTTGAGTCATTTTTGTCAAACCTGATGCTGGGAAACGCTCAGCACAGCAGTGGAGCAAGTATTTATGGATGAGTTTGAATGTTGCATTGATTTGTTCTTGTAACTTGAGCAGTTGTAACAGAATAACATCAGTTGAGCAGTAAGAAACCGTGCACTTACGCGTTCACACCGCAATCACAAAGGCACCTGTGCGCCGAGCATTCACCAGTGTGACAGGACGATTGCTGAGAAGACAGATGAACGCGGTATGTGTGGACATATGGTTTTAGAACACGCCAGCAGGCCCAAGAACAACTGTTTTCCCACATGACCCATTTTCCCTCCAATTGTCTGGTTATGCAAGTCTGTTTTGGCACAGCAGTTTGACAACATCATTCCAGGAAGTAAATCAGTGTCGTCAGTCTATGATGGAAGGCAGGGTGACAAAAAAAGAGGAAAGAGTGCTCAGAGGACAACCAGGGTCACAGATCTACCCAGATCTACACCCAGAAACATCATATCAGCGATGGAATTTAAATAATAATAACGGTAAGTGACACACTGGTCAGGTTCATCTCAAACCTTCTCTGACCAATTATCTTCAACCACAAAGTGTTTTCAATTTCATTGAATTACAAGTTCAGAGAAGATGAAATGTCAAACGTGTAAATTTAATGTCGGCACCCTAACAAACAAAAACAAAAAAAGACAAGGACGCTGGTCAGAAACAGCAGAGTGAAATATTACAAAGGAGGGATGGAGACAAGTGATAGGAGAGTGTTTTAGCCTAAGTTGTAGTTATGCTAAGAAGGCAGTCGGGGAAGATTAGTGCCCATGTGAGAGCATGAAGGATTGGACTGGATTGTACAGGGTGACCTGCTGTGCTCATGTGACCATCCATAAGATGGACCCTTCTTACTACTGCGGTTTACAGTCAAGATGCACCCTCCCTGACACCCCAGGGGGTTCGAGATGGCCTGTCAGAATGAATCTCAACTGGAGTATCATCCATACTCAAAGGTGCCATGGACCCTTTCTATTTGCTGCGGTGTGTGAAGCTCAAACAGAATAGATTATGTCTGCCCCGAATGCAGGAGAGCAGCTTTTATTCCCTTTAACATGACGGGAATAAAAAGATAGCAGTTCAGACAGTGAACGGGGACAGTACGAGTAACCCAGAGCCGCATAATCTGGTCTCACATGACCTAGTCGCATCATAACCACATAATCTAATCTGATCTGCAGTCACAAACAGACAGCTGGAATATTTCTTCAGTGTTATAGTAGTTTATTGCCATAATTACGCCCAAACACAACAATGTAATTAAACAGTTCAACAGAAGAGCCCAGTTGCCGTCTCGGCAGATTGATGTCGGGTGCTTCAGGAAATTCATCCACCACAACATTAACTCTACGGAAGTGAAAACAAAAGAGGCGCCAATGGTTCACTAGTCACTAATTAATAATTTGCACAAGGCATCATTACAGGCGGCTGCTCCGCTGGAACTGATTCGAAAAGTGATCTCAGGACGTTCCGGATGGAGATTCGGTTATGAAGCAAAGATCTGCCCCCCCCCACCAGTCCCCAACAATCCCAGTACACGCACACGGCAACCAACAACAACACCAGCAACCAAAAATAACGGAGATTAGTCTAATCTCCACACTTATCAGTTCAGTCCCCTCCCAAGACTATATCTGTCATCTGTCTGCTTACTGTACAGGGCACACTATGCAGCAGCGGGCGGGGGGGTCGGGGTGGGGCTCACAGAGGGATATCCCACAGTGATGGACAATACACCAAATCACTTTCTGAAAAAACCTCGGGGCGTTCACACAAATAACGATACACTCAGAATAAATCGCTAACGATGTGTGATTGTTAAAGAAAACCTCCCAAAATAAGCAGCAGCTGCTAAAAACGAGCAGATGTTGATTTAGTTTGACTGTTGAAACAGTCACTCCCGAGGCTAAATAACTGAAGATGTTTGGAGGAGGAGGCTGCTGTTATTCACAACTTCAGTAGAAAAGAAAACAAGATTGGGTTACCAGTTCCACATTTTTGTGCATCTGATTTAGCCTCCTCATGTTCAGATGAACTAAACCATTGTGTTCCATCTCGTTTTCTCCGTCCCTCTCTCTCTCTCTCCCTCGCTGTCATTGCCCTTGTGTCTCTCTATCAATCTCTCTCTGCTGTGCAGTCTGTTTGTATCGTACATCAAATAAAAGGGCCGGACTGAGCGACAGACTGACAGTGACAGTGAGAGACCAAAAGAGAGACGGATATAAATAGAAGTGTTCCCGCTGGAAGAGTACACAGCATTTTCAATTCCATACATCAGTTTACGGTGACACTATGATACTGTATGATGTATGACGCTGTGACCTGTCAATCCACGTGGGATCTCGGTTGGATCAACAGGATCCTACCTGCGTGCAGACTGTCGATATTTCTCTCAGAATTTTGCAAGTGTCAAATAGTTAAAATTCCTTACGCCTTCCTTTCGGCAGTTCTGTTTTTTTGCCGGCATTGGTTTGTCTGTTTCCTCCGTCTGTTAGCGAACTAACGGGTCACTGAGTTTTCACTGAACTTGTCAGAGGGGTGTTGCATGGGCCAAGAAGAATTTACTCCATTTTGGGGGCGGATCTGTCGAGCAGTTGTCATACGTACATTGATGTTGGCAGATGTCTGTGCTCTACAAGTGTATTAGAGTGTATTACAAGTTCATGTTGACATCCTGTCATGTAAAATTGTTGGTTCTGTAGTGAATGAGCATCAGTTGTGCAGATGGGACTTTTAGCAGATATGGTTGATTTCACTTTGCAAACACGTGAGGAGTTTTGATCGAATTAAGACCAATCGGGGATCGATTGCTTCACCCTGTATGAGATCTCTGTCCGTCTCCTGTCCATTAGCGACAGTAGCATGTACGACAGTGTAGGACGGACAAGGTTTCACCTTCATTCTATACGATAGAATGTAGAAGAGGAACACCATCATCAATCCCCTATTACCCAACATGTGAAACATAGTCCACAATTATGTCTATGAAGGTTAGTGAACCCGGGTCATAGTAACTTATTTGGGTTGAATTGTTGCCAACGAGCTGGAGGTGAAATACAAATGACCGTCAAACATACAAG
>CAAKHB010002795.1:403516-415010 GCA_901007665.1 Aeoliscus strigatus | reverse complement strand
GAAAAGGGGGGGGGGGGGGGGGGAGTCCATTCGGCCAGTGTGTTACTTGTTTGTGTGTGTGAAAGCGTGAAAGACATTGATCAAACCGACAGGAAGAGATTTCAGGAAATATTAATTACCAACTGCTGCACCTACACAAAGAAAATGGAAAACACAAAACGTGTGAAATGTTGATTTGTTAATGTGTTACATTGCTACATTGATATTAGATGAGTGCAGGGGGGTAAAATCTAAAGACACCAAAAAAAAAAAAAAATCCAGAATATTTGATACCATTTGGTTAGACAGGGAGATTCTCCTCACGACATATCGGATGTGCAGACTATCACACATAGAGACATGTGACTGAGCCGCAGGCTGCATCTTCCACAAACCAGACTACAAAGGTCTCCTTGGCCCTCGGTATCACACAGGGTGGTGTGAGGGGGCTCCCAAATCTGTTTGTTCACCAAAGTGCAACAACACCCTGCTGGATATTCCAGTGGCAAAATCAAATACTTTCATCTATGCCCACACTTGACAGAGCAAAACGAAATGTGACGTCCTTTACAAACGTTAATCAGGGCTAACATGAAAATGCTGATGTGATGCATTTTTCTATTTCTTTTTTTCTAAAAAAAGAAGAAAAAAACAAGGCTGGTGTGCAAAAAGTGCGCTGGCTTGGTCAAATCTACAGCAGATAAATCCAGTGTATTGGGCATTAAAACATGAGCCTGTTTACAGACGTTAAGTCAGCATGAGCATTTGATTCATGCTCAACAACAACAACAAAAAAAGCCATCTCTGACTTTGTCTAGCATCAGCAGACGGGGATTAGAGTAAATAATGTAAATAACTGTTAACTAGAAGTGCACTCTGACCTCAGCTGGGGTCAGAAGCCCTCCCTCCTGCAATATGCAACACAAACAACATTATTCATGGCTGAATGCATTTGTATTGGAAATATGCTGCCGTTGTTTCACAGAATAACTACGCAAGAGCTTACTGGGAAAAGTTCATACTACATGTAACCAGTTGTCATGAGCTCAGCGATAGGAGGAATTCAACCAGACAGTTTCTGGATAAATGTATTATTGATGGCATGTTAATGTTTATGGGAGGAAGAGGAGGAACTGGTACCACTATCTGCACTTACAGCAACTTACAGCCCTTCTTCATTTACACACACATTCGTAGAACATGCAGGAAACATCACATGCAGCACTCTGTGTCTGATTTTTATTTTTTTTATGTAGACATTAGTCCGGATTCATTGACCTTCACGTAATTTGCAATAGCCAATTAACTGGGCTTGCATAATTTTCTGAAACGCAAGAAAAATCTCTTCAACTCCTGACACACAATCTGCTTCCAGGCTTCTGCCCTTGTTTGGTAAATAACATACACATCTCCCGGCGCCACATCCATGCGAAGCAAGTGCAAACATCTTGGCTGTTGGTCAGTGTCCTCAGCAAACCTCTGACATCAGACCTTTACAGGGTGGCAGCCCAATGTCCCCTCCATCCTCTCTTTTAGGGACATGATCTAAAAACACTGTTCAAGCATCAAACCTGAGGGTTGTCAAACATGCTCCTAAGCTAAATAGGGCTTCAAACTTCCCCTCATTACTTTGTGAGCAGAATTCCTTTCAATATCGACACGAGTGTGTGACTTTAACTCCTTTTGGGGCAGTGAGCTGCTGTATTATTATTATTATTATGATTATTATTGTCTTGGCACTGATATCCCAGTATTGCTCTGTGAAATAGAGCATAGAAACGAAGAGAAAAAGATCAGCTACGGCGTCAAGCTGACATATGCATCCTCTAGGGCTACAGGGTATAAAATATACAGCTGCACAAACACGTAGCTATGACACAGTGCCAATCCTCGGACTCACACACACACACGCATCACATCAAATCACATCAGATAATAGGAAACAGTTGTATACAGTCATCAGCCGCCGGCTCTGCCCCCTCGCAGCTTTCAGCGAGTCCTGCAGTCGAACACATAAATGCCTTCTGCATGAACACGATAATGAGTCCAGGTTCCTTTGAATTACCATCATGTAAATGCACTGTCTTCTATCGAACAGATGCAAAGCGTCTTTGTTTAAAATCTCACTGTGATGAATTGCCTCGGCCTGAACGGAGATGGGGTCAGCTAATTGGTCGTACGTAACGGCAAACAGAGAAAGTAAAACTCCCTCTGTCCTCATTTAGCATCGTTTTACATGCTGCAGATAGGAATAGGGGCCACACAATAGGAAATCAATCAGGGGAACATAATACAAGAATCACCGTTGTTGCTGTTTGACGCGCACACAGATCAAACCAAACACCCGCGCCCTCCCTTTGTTTCATTCTCTCTATCTCACTCTGTCTCTCTTTCAAAGTCTCACATGACTCAGCAACTTCATGATTCAGGACATCGTGTCAGTGTGTGATCGCACACCTGTATCTGCCGCGATGGCTTCGGGGCATCGAGTCAGACATCCACAAAACACACAATGAGAAATGTACTTTTATCATCCAAACAAATACGTCAAACATCGACGGGTTCAAGCTTGTCAGATGTGATGATGATGTTCAAGCCAAATACGACTCTGATATGTTGAATTTTTCCCTATTTTCTAATATTGTGCACGAATGATTATTAAAAGTTGTGCGTCCCTATTCCCCTTCACATAAATGTGTTCCTGTAATGATACGGGCTTCAGACAGATGAAAGCTACTTCATAACATAAGTATGTCAGGTTCAAGTTCTTGCTGGGTTTGAATTAATTATGATGCATAAACTAACATTCACACCACCAGCGGCTGACAGACAGCTCAGGTTGATACACAGGAGTGAAATGTATTCACATCTGAGGAGTGAACTAGACACCCGAGTCACATTTTCCCCATCTCAGATGAGTTTGGGGCCTGAGCCGAGAACCCCCGTCTACCTTCCCTGAAGATGCTCTGAATGCATCTCACCACCTCTAACAGGCAGCTGCTGTTTCTGGTGAATTAAAAGAAACATTTACCCTCAACAATACTACATTTCAGCCCTGTTCCCGTCCAGCTTTGACTCCCTGTACATTGGTCCATACTGTCATCTACGGCTGACCGTCTAAGGCAGATGACATCCTCAATTAAGACTACACCACTGAAAATAGTGCTTCAGGGAAACATTATGCCTCATTTCTGGTGATGACATGAGACGAGTTTCATCAGTGATGAGAGGAAGAAAAAAAAAGCAGCGCTACTATACAGGAACTATACATTATGCATGTCTCCATAGGCACTAATTAGTGTTTATGTTTGGGTGATATGAAGGTATTGTGTTGGATTATCGTGGATTAACAAACTGGGATTTTCAGATTTGTTGTTGGTTTGTGTCCAGGCGTGGGTCATGAAAATCGGCCCCAAATAAAATGTAATTCATTCCAGTTAATGTGCAGCAGATGGGAAGAAATATACACGAGAAATTGGAATAAAAAGATACAGGACTCAACATTTTGGATTTTTGGATTCACCATTCAGCGTCAGCCTCAGCTGGACCCTGGCAGGAGGCCTGGTGCTTGTGATGAGCCAGATGTGGCACTGGGAGCAGTGGCAAGTCTCCACAGCAGTATAAAGTTGTTATCCCCTGTCTGCCTGTGCATTTTCATTAAATACTGAAAAGCAGCGCTGGATGGGGTGCAGTTAAATACTATTCCTGCCAACAGCTCAGCAACTTAGTGCATATAAGGTAACAGCAGCAGTCTGTCGTGAATCTAAGGTCATTTGGATAATTAGCTTGATATCCAAGTGGGTATGAAATAATCAGTGTATCATAAGGGAGGCAGGGTGAGAAATGAAGCAGAACAGGGGCCAAAAATGTCCTTGAAACATCTAAAAACGCCAATGGATTTAAAAATGGAAGGGCAAAAAGCGCCGCCGATTACTGTTCTCATTATTTCATTGAATTTTTAAATACTCATTAAGTGGGATTCCCCTTTAGGCTACAACAGGTGGCTGTAAAGGATTTTTGTCAGTGTTCTGTGGATACACAGCAGCACCATCAAATAACATGATTATTTCAGATGGTGTGTATGTGCCACAACAACACAGGACTACAAATGACAGTTATTATCTATGGATGAGGGGAACATGTTAGCAAACAGACACAGTTGGAGTCACGTCTGTGAACACAGAATGAATGGAAGCCTGTTACTGGCGTTCGCTCTGTTTTGGTCTCTGTCGACTCATACGCGTCATTTCTGCCTCTAAAGCACTAAAAGCACTTAATTCTTCTTCTAGGTAGCCACTTTGCCTAGTCGCTCTCTTTGACGGGATCAGATGCCAGGAGCAGAAAACAGTTATACTTCCTTCCAATGAAACCAATGAAATGCTGAGAAATTCTGTGACTCCTTGTTGTGCTCACACAGCTAAAACATGCTCCAAAGAAAATGCAAGTGCAAAGGATGTTATGGATGGTTTGGTTTAAAAGTCAGCCAACATTTGTCTAAAGCAGCAGGTCTTACAATAATAGTAATATATCCGTGGGTGCATCTAAAAGAAAACCACGTCAGCATCTAAAGCTACATTTTACTTGTTCCTCTCCTCTCCTGAATTACATGCAGGAATCTAAATGCCCATCAGCCTATTTTCAACTGGTGCTAGCTGCTATTGTTCAGTGTGGTGAACCGTCAGTTAATGCTCCGTGTGACCTTCCTCTAGTGTGCGGCAATTTCCCTAAGAGCTGCGTATTGCAATAATCATGTGTGAGCAAACAAGTGAATGAACGACTGAATCAACACACAGTGAAACATGCCGACACACACACACACACACACACACAACAGTGGCATCTAGGAGCAGATTCACCTTGTACACAAAAATCACACATTACATTTGTCTTGACTAAATGACACGAAGGGGAGAATTCATCTACGACCCCCGTGGACCGTCGACTGCTTTGCTGCTTTGGTACAAAGGATGTCCAAGAATGTAAGTGATAGTGACTTTTATCCACTTCTGACGGTATTCGGACCCGCTTTAGTTGACAGATGGAGGAAAGCAATAGCGGCAAAGTGAGGACGGGGGGGGGGCAAACACAGGACCAATGAAGGAATGACGGACGTACAGGCTGTCAGATGATGTACTGCTGAAACTGCGCGTGCTAACTGTCTCCCTCCTCAGGCTGATTCAATGATGTTCATTGCTTGAAAACCATTATGCCGGAAAACTGTTTTTTTTTTCTTTCCATTTAAGTGCAAATCCTGCATCGAATACCTAACCCGCTACGACAGCTTGGACCGTTTCCACTGGGAACCTTTTCTTTCCTCTCACCAACCCCTGTGGATGTGTCTGATTCATTGTTTTTCGCCTGATTCGGTGGGGCTATATAAAGTGTTTGCACCGATATAATAACTATGTTTCATTTCGACATCACACAAGCACGCAGACGTCACGGCTGAGACAGAGCTGCAGGAGTATGAAACGCTGCGAGAGTGAGAGAGAGCATGCAAGAGGGTGAGGGGCAGAACTGGGAGGGGAGAAAGAGACAGTTTGATAAGAAGAAAGACGAATGGAGACAAAGAGGAATGAATGAGCATGAGAGCACAACGCTGTTATCTCTGCTGTTGTATCCCAGCATTATGACACATTCCTGTATACTGCATTGCATGCATGCTTTTCATTAACCTTGTGGCAACATCTGTTTGTGTTCCTAACCTGCTGCTACTAAATGCAGCCCTGCAAACTACAAAGCAATTGTCCAATCAGGAATTTGTCCCCGGTGTATTTTTTTTTTTTTAAATATGTACTGTGGCATCTATCCTGCAAATCAGAAACAGTTATTTCCCCCCGCTCTCCGCTATATTATCGATACTATACATTTCAAGCAGGATTCATTTTAGCGACAAGCTTTGAGTTGTGTAATATTTCACACAGTGAGTATTTTTACCCCTCCAGTGCAGGAACGTATCGCCGTGCATATGTGTCACCGAAAGAATGTGAGGGCAGGTTGAGTCCTGGCAACATGGATAACAGTAGTCGCATAACAAGAGTGAAAGGACATGTCGGGGGGCAGACACGTTCAGGGGGAGGTCACATTAAAAACTGTTACGGTCACATATTAGCATCCACGCTACTTCTCCAAGCAAAGACGTCATCAGTGTGGTGAATGAGACCTTTGAAATGAATGCGTCTTTACAGGCGGTGTCATGAAATTGTTGCCAGGAAGAAGGCTCGATGTCGTGTGGGGGCAGTAAGTCACTGGCTGGTCATGTATCCTCTCTTATTTTCTCCCTATAGGTTTAACTTTCACACAAACACAATCACAGGCACCTGGTTCCAAAATGTTACAACAGTGACACATTTATACTCTAATCTGCAATTTCCCTTCAGTACAATCTACAACCACTGGCGATACAGTCATAGTCTTTTCCGACTTTAAACGGTGTCTGTTTCAGAAAGATGGAAGCAATAATTTCTGATTGCTAATGAATTTCACCCACGAGTGAACTCGTCTGACATTACCCCTCCGTACCCACAGATAAGCCCTCTGATCACTAGTGATTGACAGCCCTTATTACTTTTATACATGGACGTTACACCGCTGCATTAACCTTTCAAGGTTGTTACCATGCTGCTGGGAAAAGCACCCAGCCAGAGCACTTTGCACAAAACACACACCAGCATCTCACTGTCTGGCTGTTTGCAGTCATTTTGTAACTGTTATCAGCTGGAGCACACAAACCCACATATACGCACCTCCTCCCACTGATGAATGTATCGGATGAGGCGGGACAGTCTTAACAGACGGAGAAGACTGAGGATCTTGGTGAAGCGGACGATTCTCAGGGCACGGGCTGTTTTATATACCTCAGAGTCAAAGCCTTTCTCGACTATTAAAAAGATATAATCCACTGGAATGGAGGAGAGGAAGTCCACGACGAACCAGCTTTTCAAATAATTCATCTTGATGACCTTTGGGTCGAGGATGATCTCGGAGCTCTCCTCATTGACAATCCCCGTCCTGAAGTTCATGACTAGGTCCACCAGGAAGATGGTATCCGAGGCCACGTTGAAGACCAGCCAGGTGGTGGTAGTCTGCTCTGAGAAGAAGGTTATTCCCACAGGAATGATGATTAGATTCCCCATCATCATGATGAGCATTATCAAGTCCCAGTAGAACCTGCAGAGCAACACAGGGCACAGAAAAGTGTTTCTTTATGACAAGGAGTTTAAATTATTACACAAGCGACAACTCAAACAACCATGAATTGTGTTTGTTCCTGTGCTTAAATAATAATAAAAAAAGAATAAAAAAACTACTGGGTTGTTTTCTGTAGGACAGTCTCCCTCCTAGCATAGCATTAGCAGCAGAACCATTCAGCGTTATTCACCATTCCGACGGATACGTTTCTCCTCAGTACTTTTGAAATAATGTTTCCACGGTTGCAAGTCCTGAAAGTTAACTTAATTCTGCACATCAGCAAAACGCTTCTTGTAGTTAATGAAGTATAAGTAGTTGGGTTTCATGTGAATAAGCAGACATCTGGGGACAGAGCAGGAGAATCGGTGGAACACCGGATGAACCCAAAATAATAACCTCCATGTTTATTTGCATAGTAAAGCTTGTTATCATCAGCGTTGCCGAGATAATAGTCTTTTGTCTGGGTATAAGTTTGTTAGGACAGATAATGCTTAATTTCCCAACAGAAAATTGCAGTGTTGCATCCGCAGCTCACACGAATCCCCAAAACACATGTGCCTCCAGATCTTCTGTGCTGAGATCAGCAGTAAACTCTGTCTGCTTGCAGCCTCGTGTCCCCAAACATCTGCTTATATTCATAATCTACCATTGATAATGGTGTTTTCACTGGTGAGACTTGGTCGGATGTGGGCCTGGAGACACGTGCTGCAGCAGGAGTACACATTTATATACAGCGTCCGATTCATAAATTCCCAGCTCCTTACGCGCTATCCCGCTAAGCTGAGCTAACAGCTAGAGCAGCTGACTGCATTATGTCATTAGACTTCTCTTTTTCTGGGGGGGGGGCAGTCAAAGTTTACAAAGACTGGAGGACATCAAACGCTGCCGCCACTTAACTCGCTGCATCAGGTGCCCTGTAGTAGGACACTCATTCATTCTGTGTTAATGTCCCTGCCCACTGTCTTGTGATGAGCAGCCTGAAGTGTCCCAGGCCACGATAAAGGCCTAGCAACCAAGGATGAAAATGGACGCTTTCAGGAATTCTATCTCATGCTAAAAACTCTCTGACGCTGCCCCTGCCTCTGCTCCACATGGCGGTCCATTCTTTGCCATTGTTGACGTTGGAAATGGACTGGCGGGCTGCTTGGCAGGCTGCCCGTGTTTGCAGGCAGACCGGCCAACCAGTAATGGATCTGTTTGAATAAATTAAGCGAAGGCCTTGGCTTTATAAATATCCAAAGATCATGTGTCCGATAATTGTCGTCACTTGAAATGTACAGCGGCCATGTACACGGCTCATAATAGCCACCGTCGATATTTTTACCCCGACAGGCACTCAACAAGGGCCGAAGCGTGTGCTCCTCATATCGAGAGCCTTGACTTACTGTAACACCTTTGTGACGCAGAGAACGTGATGTATTTGGGCTATTGGATGCTATGACGCTATTATTGGATCTTTATGGGAGCTGCATATAGAAACCCACTGTCCATTAATATTTTATTGTATCTAAATGTTTCATCCAGCCCGATTCTGCCAGGAATTTCTCCTTTCAGACACTTATGTATTATCTAATTATTCATCTCTGAGGAGAGCAAAAACAAAGATACAACAGGAAATCTAGTAAAAACACCTTTTTTAAGGCTGATTGTGGGTAAGAAAGAAAGTGTGTTAACACACCGAGTGTAAATGGAGTGAATGTCAGCATCCACCTGATGTGGAGCCAATGGGTCGAGATCAAACCACTGATTTTACAAATATTAGACACTCTACGTCCTGAGCCATGCAGACCATAGGTCAGATGTTTGTGCCTTTTTCATGGATTGACTTTACACTGATTTACACGTATTTAATACATTATTGAACCACAGATCCCACAGGAAATCCTGCTTATCAAACACCAAAATCTGAGAATAAGAACTCACGGATAATATGTAAGTTTTTAAGGTTCCAAATTGCAAATTCTGCTGTACGTTAGTTACAGTGACAATAACGCCTTCCGTCCCATTCTATTATTCAGAATATAACTTGTTCTCTAAGGCAGTTCCTTGATAAGCGTTGTAGGCGGCGTCTATATTGTACATGACCTTTAGGACACCCACTTATTCATGAATAAAACATTGTGTATTTCTTTCAGGAATTATAAAACAACCGACATGAAAACATGCGGCAGTCGATGGCAGATTCTGACGTCATTTCAAGCAAAATTAAGCCAGTGCCCAAAAGAGACGGTCTCATCCAGGCATAGTTCCTGCTGCATGATGGAATTAACCTCTTTCTTCAGTGGTCTGACTCTGAGCTCGCGTGCAGTTAAACCAGTCGCTGTGTGAGTCACACTCGTTACTGCATCTCCAGCTCCAGCTGTGCATTCCCGTCCAAGTTTACTGAGCTTCTCCTGCTCCAACACCGCATCTACTCCAGCTTCACATCACATCAGCATGCTCCAGCGCCGGCGTCGTCTCAGCCGATGCACTCCCACCCAGATGATTGATCAACCAGCTCTGGAACAAACTGCTGCTGTGATTGATTGAGGTGGTAGTTGGGTATCACTGGATCGCCGTTCCCTGTGGGCGCTGCAGTAAAGCTGCAGCATTGTAACTACTAGCAGATGTCCCCTCACCAATTAAAGGCCAATTTGTAAGAGGATAGCTGTAGACCCAACAAGGAGAAGAAGATAGCGCCGGTCTATCATGTCTCATAATACCACTTTGTTTCTCAGCGCAACAGTGAGTCACTGTAGGATGAACGATTGACGGCTGCACCTAAACCCATGGAGTGAACTGACTCTGTCTCTCTGGAGGGCTTAATATCATCCACACATGCACACACACACCTCAAGTTTTGTTTCAAGCCATCTCTTCCTCTTCTAACGTCAGACTGCTCCTGCCAAGCAGCAGAGGGAACCCAGGGAACTCAGTCCCAGTCAGCACCAAACCGGCCTCTTCCAGTCTGCAATGCAGCAGGTACAACTGTGCTGCAGACCCACATGCATGTGTGCAGAAAATGTCCTGATGTGGCCGGAGGGGGAACATATCGGAAGACGTTCGATAAGATACACATCAGACATGGTACCTCGTTCCTACAGCCTCTTCTCTCATAGTCATAGTACAAATACAAAAAAAAAAACATAGATACTATCATGGAGCTGCTTTCATAACTGTACAAAACCAACCTAATGTGACATTTTCCTTCCACTGATCAGATGATCAGTTTGACTCGATGCTGCATTTAGAACTGAAAAACCCCTGAGTGTTTGAGACCACGACAAAGACCTCTCCTTAGCATAACTAGACGTGCATGGGGCCATGCATGGAACCTCTCTAAAAACCTATGAATAATAAATATTACTAACCTGCCATTAATCTTTAAACAGCCACTGTGTACAGTATAAAGACGATGTGGGATATTTGGTTTCAAACAGTTCCACCAAGCAATGGAAGGACCCGATGGTGTCGTTCAGGGACGGTCTTACGTAAGACGTTTCATTAAAAGACCATGTGGTCTTTGATTTCGCCTTTTGCTCATAAAGGTATGAAAAAGAAATGAGTCGGCAAGTGTAGAATGTGCTCGTGTAACAGATAGCTTACACACACACACACACAAAAAGGAAAAGTAATTAGGCGAGTTCTCCATAGTTTAAGTTGCAGATGCAACGGACTGACGGCCACAACGCAATCACGTGTGTGGCTACAAAGAGTCTCTCCCCCTTTGGAAGGTGTGTAGATGAAGCCTCAAAGTGAAACGTTTCCTAATATGGCCGTTCTGTCCAGCTGCAGAGTGAACAGTCTCTAAACCGAAGAAAAGAAACTAACACAGTGACCAACAGCTGTAAACTGGTAGGTGTGTGTGTGTATATACAGTACATATTGTATATATATGTTTAATATCACCAGGTTCTGCCCTTTGACATCTTGTGGTGGTGGGGGGGGGGGTCAATCTTCTTACGTAATTGTTTACAGAGACTGCTAAGCTCATTGACTGTTTGTGCTTCTAATCCTTGCCCACCATCATTGTACTTCAGCGGGCGTGCGGGTGTGCACTGCATGTGCATACGCTCGTGTCTTTGTGTGGGTGACACCGGGATACAGATTAGAACCTTATTGTCAAATAAAAGACAAGTACTGGGAGATGTTTGTCCCTCAAGACGGAAGTAGTTTCACATTCAGCTGGCGAGCTGCAGCTGTTGATCAGCAGCAGACTCAGGCCTGCTCTGGTTCAGGACCTCGGACAGCTCTGTGATCTGTCCACGGGAGGGAGGAACGTGCCCCGGCTCGTTGCATGTGGCTACAAGCAAAAATAAAACATAAAGGGGGGGGGGGGGGGGGG
>CAAKHB010002795.1:285637-390447 GCA_901007665.1 Aeoliscus strigatus | reverse complement strand
GGGGGGGGGGGGGGGGGGGGGGGGGACTGATGTTGATGTAATCACAGCTGCATTAATAAAAAGGGGAGAGGGAGTGGGGGGTGAGGGGGCTGAGAGTTGGGCTGGTCTTGCAAGGTCCCATGCCCAGATGTTGTTGTGTAATAGTTCATTGAAAATGAAATCCCTGTTGTTTAATAATGGCTCCTAACCTCAGAGAGCAGCTGACCGGCTTTGGCCGCACAGAGCCGATGTCCATTGCCAGCCGCAGGAGGTAAATCCTCGGCCATTGACGATGAACCGTTGGTAAGCCAGATGATGGATGCAAAAAACATTAAACAACTAAAGCTGCAGCGCCATGCACAGTCAGATAATATACGACAGATTATATACGTGATGAATTAAAGATGAGCAGATTGTAAAATGCTGCATTGAAATTAATCTGAAATATTGTTTGTTTATGCAGCTAATTTGCATATTCCCCTCCCAACCGAACACAGGCGCTTTAAAGAAAAAGACACACACACAGATTATCTGGGGAAATGAGGTAAACAGACCCTGGTAGCACCACAAACATTATCCTGATGGAGCTGGAATGGTCAAGGAATCCCCAAAGCATTTACAGATTAACTTTTTAGAAAAAAAAAAGTAACCAGTTATTAGTAGGTGCCTTATTTAATGTTTCAGAGTCCTCCTCTGAGTCACTCTTGAAAGACCCAGTAGGAGATTGTGTTGCCCCTTCAGACGCTGCTGCATTATTTATCAGAGCAGTCTGACCGGGTTCCTATCTAGTGCCGCTTATGTCCTCCTTAATTCTCATGACACACCTCAGCTTGTGTCACTCTGCCCGTCCGGGCCAACAACCACCACAGTATTACTGCAACTGCGCAGCGTGTGTGTTTGGAAGGACTTTAGAAATAATAACATTCTAATACATAATGAAATAATTGGTCTAAAGACTGCTGACAAGGATAAATATATGAGAATTAATGCCAGTGGGCTTAAAACTCAGAAGCATGGCAAGATTAAAGCAAAATGAGTGTGAAGGAGTAACAGCTCGCCCTGATCGGCACTGTCTCCTAATACCAAAAATGATTTTGTCTTGAAGGGGTTCCTGCCTTGATTTCCTGACAAATCCAGCTGACATGATGTCAACCGACAAATCTGACAAAGATGAGAGAAATGAGGACATTAACAGGCAACGTGGCTACATGTAGTGAACCAGGCAGGTTGTGTTGATGTTGTGTGAGGCCAGAGGATGAAAAGTGGGACTGTTGTTCACGTTTCAGTGGATGAACTGTGGTTGTCATGAGGACAAGGCAGCACGCTGCCATAGCACCCCTGGGATTCTCTGTTGGTGACCTTATCGTAGTTATGGCAGATACATGGACCTGTTGAAATAGCTTCATCCTGGGCTCATTCCGTCCTCTCCAAAGCCGACTTCAAGCCTCTCATCATGTCCTCATCTCCTTCCTGTTGTCTATCTGGCACATATCACAACAAGCTGGACGTCGTTTGGCAGCTAAGGCAAAGCACGTCCATATCACATCACTTCCTGAAACCGTACCAGAGTCTAAAGTGTCCCAAAGGTTCCTGGGTCACACACGGCCTGTTCTGTCCTGTAATCAGAGAAGACGAGGTGCCAGGCAGGAGACTCCAACAAGCAGCTCAGGCACACATCACATCACCGTGTTACCTCAGCAATCCGCTGACCTGCACCCAAGTGCCCTTGTTTTCATCATCCACTCGCTGCCCAAATGAAATGAGCTTCTCTGATTTTGGAGGGAAGCGGGGAGAGAAGGGGGGGGGGGGCTGGCGATCAGGTGACCAGTCACTTTCCTGTTGCCTCGGTGAGACAATGTAGGTCACACCCTCCTTTGACTAATTAAAAATTCAGAATGGAGAGACCTGCTTCATTCTTCACAAACATGCCAGTTAGTTTCTGCTAATCTGAGTAAAAGTAAGTGAGACCTCAAGCAAATTAAAGCTTCTGTCCAGCCCAGCCCAGCCCAGCAGTCCACCTCTGACACGGCCAGTGGGCCAAAATCCCTCTCTGCTTGTATTCAATCTTCATTTAGCATCTTAAGATGTCACATTAAAAAGTGCAAGAGTGGTTCGATAACAACACACTCACACACTCACATTGAGTATGAAGCAAACCTGCATCTCCCTCCATGACGCTAAAGAGAAACAGTTCAGACCAAAAATAGTGAAAGATGTCTGATGATGCTCTTTACTCCTTTTATTCAGGAATCCCGTTTGGTAAGAAAACCCGTTGAAACAGGCTGTCGTAAAGGATCGGTCCTTGTGTTACAGGTCAAGGATGCTTCCATCAGTTTGTTTGCATTTCACTGGCTCTTGTGTCACTTTGGGGTGAATTCTACCTGAGCAGAAACAAACCCACGTGACCCAATTAGAGTGGTGACACACATCAGTTTTCTGAATAATTTCATGATTCACACCAAAAAAAAGCTGCCATGATCCCGCTGGTCCATCCACATAGATGTGTGTGTGTGTGTGTGGTTTGTAAGGTGTAGTGTTGGAGTCTGACAGTGATATCCATCATCTGCTATACAGGATCTGTTTGTGTTCAGTCTCAGTGCCCCCTTGAACCGTTTCCGTGGTTTTAAGTACAACAACCAGACTGCCCCCTCATGGAACCAGGAAGTACTACACATTTCTGACCAGGACCGTACAGGTTATCATGAAGCACAGCAACAGTGGTAAGTCAATAAAAACTATATTGCAAAGGTTCACACAGATTATTCAGAACCAGATTATTCAATAATTACAGATTATTGAACCTCAGGTAAAACAGAGCAAAAGTGAAAGAGGAAAAGTACTGCCGGTATTGAAGATTGTTATGTAAAATATTGTATACAAAAAGCACATTTTGTGAACAAATGTGAGTACAGATAACATTCAAAATGGGAAAAAATAGGTCCAGAGCTTGCCAGGGGCGACTCTGTTGTAAAGTTTACGGTCTCAGCTGCAGGTTTGAAGTCTTCTTTACTCCTGCTTGGTGTTTACTTTGTAAAAATAAGAGTAACAGACTGGATGTTCTTAGAGACACGACACAATGGAGGACGCCTCACTGGTTCGTGTTTGGATACAGTCTATGAGCACCTGTAAAAAAAAAAAAAAAAAGTTCCTCTGGTCACTTCTCCTGTGGTGGTCTGAGCACACATGTGGTCACTATGAAATGTTTGTGGATTTACTATAATACAACGTGCATTGCATTACCCGTTTGTGAACGTATATATTCAACACAGTGAGAGCTCTCTCCAATCAGATGAACTAATCCCACCTGAGATTTACTTGAGATTTAATTATATACCTGAATTCACTCCTGCATAACAACAGAGGTATGAACAGGACCTCTGGTGCTGTAACTGGGGAAAAAAGTATTCATATCATTTTTTTTCACCTTGGCCTTTCCAGATCTTCATACTTGTTCAGTTGATGTATGGAAGTTATATTTATACCGGGAAAGCCCCTCCCCCATCCTCTCGTCTCTCAGCTGCAAGTGTGCTGACTGCTGGTTGAATTTTGCCATATTAGCTGCAGCACACACGAGGAAACAGATGGGTAATAAGGTCACAGCAGACGTACTTCCACAGACAAATTGCAGACTCGTCTGCTCTGCTGAGTCAGGAACCCATTAGACAACTCGGGAGAATTGAATTAAAATACCTTTTTGGAAAAAAGTTATTTACCGTCCATATGGAGGCTGCCAGCATCAGCGCACACAGAAGAAAAGCTAAAATAAAGCAGCGTTATGGAGTATCTGAATCTAAATGTGCATTCCAACACTTGCATTCACATCAATGCATCAGGCTTTGAAATGAGAACTCTTTAATAAGTTATTATTAACTTAATAAACACTAATTTACAGTAAGCAGCTAATTATTATTATTTACTTTCACAAAAACAGGAACATAAATCCTTTTACTGTGGTTTGACCTCCTGGACTGTGTGTCCCTGTATTTCTGAAGCACACAAGTCGACCGGACACAACCACACAGGTTGGGCCGATAAAAATCGGTGCATCACGTGCGTGCTGCTTCATTCCTCAGTGTCCGAACTGTCTGTGGCGTCAGTGTTGTGGGTCAGCATGTAGTTGTCCATGTCGATGGAGGGGCAGTTGTGGATGGAGTAACGCAGACGCTCAGCGAGAACAGCCTGGCTCGTGTAGGGGGGCAGGCGGAGCAGGAAGAAGCAGGTCTGAGCAGTGGGGAGGCCGTTGAGGGGCTGGAGGAGATGAGCAGTGTGAACAAGCTGTGAGTGATGTCATGTGCGACGCTGTCGGCGACGACCTTACCCTGTCCACCTTGATGATCTGGAACTTCTGGCTGATGTCAGCTGGGTTGGAAGGCAACCTGGACCTGCCAGAGACGAACCGTAGGAAGAGCACCCGCTCCTCATTGGTGAACTCCTCCAAGCTCTGCCAAAACCAGCCAATGAGCTTGTGGCTCTCTGTGATGTCACGGTAACGCACCAGCTTCTTCAGCGTCTCGACAGACACCTCTGGTAGGCCGCAGACCAGCTGCTCCAGCTGCTGCGCTGTCAGCAGCGAGAGGAGGGGCACAGGGACGATGGCGGACATGCCCTCTCTGACTGCTGCCACCTGGACAACACAGGACCATGTTAGCGTTGGTACTTTGAAGAGGAGATAAAGGAAAGAACAAACGGCTGCAGGGGCTCCGATTCTATCAAAAGAAACCTGCACCAAAGGTTTCTTTTGACCCGGTTCACCTCCCCACCTGCGACCTGTGGCCGGTTCTCCACCGTTCCGAACACATTCAAACCTGGGAATCCATTTCGTGCAGCCGGTACTCCAGCGCTCTCTCCACATATTCGGTCCGGTTAGAGAAGGACAGGGCGATGTTTTGACCTCCAGGAACCACAGGCACCAGTCTTCCATCTGCACTGTGAGCCATGAAGGCGTCCAACGGGATCATCTTCAGGAGGAGGAGGAGGAGGAGATCAGAGCTGCAGGAATAGGACTGAACTCTGGAATGTTCCAGTGTGAGCGCTATCTCACCACATGGAAGTTATCCTCTGTGATTCCACTGTTTTCTAAGTGCAGGATGCCTTGTAAAGTGCGGTAGGTGAGGAGGTCCACCTCCTCCAGGTCCAGCCCCCCCAGCGGCATCGAGCACAGCTGTTTCCACACCCACGGGGCCAGATGTAAGTCCAGAGGTTTCTTGGTGCGGATGGCCACAGCCATGAGAATCCCGAGGAATCGAAACTGGACCATGTGATCTTTGGAGAGTGCAGCCGGGTTTAACAGGAACCTGTGAGGACAACCAGCCGGTCACGGAATGTTCTGTCGCACCGTGGATGGAGACTTTTGGAGAAAGACGGTGAAATGTGCACCTGTCAGTGTTACTGCCCACGTCAGCAAAGCTGTTGGGGGTAAGAATCAGCAGATCCACCACACCAGACTGCAGCTCCTAGTGGAGAGATGTTGTAAATACGTTAAATAACGGGGCCCTGCTAGAAGTCTTTGCTGCTTTCAGACTGCTTCTGTATAATTTAGAACTATCGACCGTTGGAATGGGCACACGCAGGTAAAAAGAAATCTATATGGAAGTGTCTTAAACCTGTTAGTGAATTCTTTGCTCAGCAGTTTTGGGGTCGATGATATTTATCACCTCATAACTACTCTCAAATCTTTTATTTCTCCTAAGACAACGTGCGGTGGCAGTGAGTCCCTGCTACATGGAGGAGCTCAGCTACACCGGTCCTCCTTCAGCTGGCTGTTTCCCCACCGTACCTGGCACATCTCAGTGATGGTGTCATCAAACACTCCTCCAGCATCATCAGCTCCCTCCCCAACCAGCTTGACCTTCCAGGCTCTGGATGGCAGCCGCAGCTCCAGAGGATTCAGACTCACCACTTGCTTAGCGATTTGCACAAAGATGGGCTTGCTGGAACGTCCTCTGATTGGGGGGACATTGAGGGACATTGTAGTTAAGACACCACAGAGACAGTGACGTGTTCAATAATGACCCCTGCGACCAGTTTTCCCACCAGCGCTGGTGAAGATCAACATGAACATCGGCGTCAGCGGTACCTTGTGGAAATCCGCTTCACGGTGATCTGTGGCCCATATGTTTTGCCTTGGGTCATTGTTCTGCCAATGGAGCGCACGAGAGGCAGCGTGTTGACCTTGGGCGATAAAAGGCCTCTGAGCTCACCGCGAATGATGGCTGTTGTCCCTGAACTATAGCGTGAGGTTGACATCTGGGTGGAGGGAGGAGCAGGAGCAGGACCAGGGGGAAAATGAGGCATCACAGTGACACAGGAGTCTGAATGAAGGCGTTATTTCAAACATTCTGTTTACAGACAAAACAGATGAAAAACACAATGAATGATTACCGGATTCTTGGCATCCAGGTTTAGAAGCCTCCAGGATTTGTACATGAGATCAGAAAAGTGGTAGAGTACCCTGAGACGCTTGCTCAGGAGATCAGGGTTGCAGTCTTTCAGGGTGTTGTACTGGGGAGGGACTGACTGGGGAAGGCCTACCTGGACATTTCCACCTGGAGATGAAGATAAAAAAAAAAAAAAAGAATGTAATCAAGTGTTTCTTCCTTTCACATGAATCACAGGCGTGAGTGAGTACCTGAGTCTTTAGTAGAGGTAGAGGGCGTGGTCCACGCTGAGCTGTGGCAGCGGCCTGCTGAGATCTGCCTGATGTTTTTCCCCTGGAGGGTGGTTACTAGTGTGGGTTCCCTTACGGGGTTGGAATGTCCAAAACCGAGCTGGAACACACATACACACACACACACACACACACACACACTCATAAACAACACCTTTTGATGAACATCAGTTCTGTGTCCCGGAGACTCCCGGTTACCTGCCCCTCACTGTTGCAGCCCCAGGCATACACATCCCCAGTGGAGGACAGGGCGAGGACATGCTCACATCCCAAAGCAATGTCGTCTATGAGCACACCCTCCAGGGACGGCACCACTTGAGGACATGATTTATTCTTGAGCATGGAGTCCGGCAGCCCGATGAGACGCTCTGACGGATGAGCAGAAGAGAGACAGGTAACACAATGATAAATCAAGTACACTCCACAACTGAACCACTCAAGGTGAGCTAAAGGAATGTCCCTTAGTGGGTACAGTGTATCTGACTATTGGAATTAAGCAGGAAGAACTGGAATTTCCCCAAATGACTTTTTATCATAGTGATAAACAAGATAAGTCAGTTAAGCTCTGAAGATGTCTGTCTTGGTACTATCATATACATTTATATCATTAAAAGTACCAAGACTTAATTGGCTTTAATTGAAATCTACAAGCAAACACATCCACTTCACTTTCCGTTGCGTACTAATCGATCTTTTTTCAGGAGTAACAGTTTTTCAGACTTTAGTTTCAAGGTAGAAACATACCTTGTCCAAATGTGTAAACATGTCCGTCACAGCCCAAAGCTACAGAGAACTGAGTTCCACAGCTGACCTTCTTTATTCCTTTATTACAAAGCTGCTCCACTTTCTGAAGACAGAGACAACCAAAGACCATATTTCATCAACAAGAGAACAATGAAATAAATAGAAGGTGATGGATGAGTTAACTATGAGTACTGAGCTAACAGCCTACCTGAGGGTAGTACTTGGCTGTGGAGGAACCAGTCCCCAGTTTGCCGTAATCTCCATCTCCAAACGCCCACACAACCATACCGTCCAGAGACAGGACCAGAGTGTGGTTGAGGCCACATGACACCTGAGAGAGACGATCCAGGTCAGACCGTGTCCCCACTTCAGTGTCAGAGAAACAGTCTCTCTTACCTGGCCGACATGATATCCCTCAAGAGCAGCCACCCGCTCTGGCAGCATCTTGTTGGATGTTGATCTGAGACCCAGGCGTCCAGATTCACCACTGCCGAAAGTGAACAGTTTCCCATCTGCAGTTACCACAGCCGAGTGACGGAAACCACAGGCCAACTTGGAGGAGAAGGAGAAGCAGGTTAGCTGAGGTGCTCCATGAAATCTGGTCAAGCCTTCTGAAATGGTCATGTGTCCAATGATGCAGTGCAGCTGCTTACGTGAACGACTTCTTCTCCTTGTAAGGCCTCGATTTGTTTCGGCCTCCTCTGCCGCTCACTGTTCCCATGTCCCAGTTTCCCAAAATCTCCATCTCCCCAGCTGAACACCTCCCCGGTCTCAGTCAGAGCCATGGAGTGTCCGTCTGACCCGCAGGACGTCACCAGCTGGGTCACGACATAACCTGGACAGCAAAGAGTCCCATCAATGGTCTGACGAGTCCAGAGCTTTCAGGCCCTGGGTGGATGCTCCTACTACCTTGAAAAGCACAGATTAAGGTCGGGACATAGAGATCATCAGAATTCCCCTGGCCCAGTCGGCCATATTGTCCCTCTCCCACAGCCAGGACCGTCCCGTTGGACTGAACCAGGAAGGTGCAGTTCTGACCACAGACGACCTGAAACCAGAAGCCTTAGCGAACAGCCGCAGTGACTGAAGTCTGCGCTGACGGATGTTTCTACCTGTTGCGTCTGTAAAAGTGAGGGAGCGAGAGTCGGTATCATGGGGTTGGTTCCCATTCCAGCCAACTGGCCATAGCGTCCGTTCCCCCAGAGGTAAACCTCGCTCTTCCCCCCTCGCTGCCAGTCCTACAACAGGTGATCGGTTTCAAACAATGTACGATCAGAATGTTCTGACACAAGGAGGAGGCGTTGGCGGTCACCTCTGGTCTGCTGGTGGCCCATGACATCAGCTGCTCATCCATCCTGAAGCTCCACTTACTATTGTCCTGAGAGACAGTGGAGACAAGTCTCAAAGGAAGCCTGCGGCTGCAAAACAAGTAGACTTTGTGAACAGACTGTTACACAGCATTTCCTTCTAGCACTGACCAGGGCCTTAGTGACTCCACTGTCATTCACTTCCTGGAAGTCAGGAACAACGAAGGATTCTGGGAAGACAATACCACTTGCGATAGCCTCTGCACTGCGGACTGTCGTGGCATATGTGGCCAGCCAGCTCCACTCAGCTGGGCAGGAATTGGAGTTTGGATGGGTGTGATGTGGAGGGCACGGGAAGTGGCACAGGTATTCCTCTAAAGACAAGCCAACCGTCAAGGAGGTCAGGCTCTGCAGAAAGGCACTGTGGACGAGCTGGTCGCCGGCTGCCACGTGAGTCTGCGTTACGAAGCAACATTGAAAGTCACCGACTACAAGACAGAGAGCCTGAGCAGAATGCAGTAATCAGAAAACATATCAGTCATGACCCGTTCATAGTTGTACTGCTCCTGCAGCAGCAGGGGGAGCCTCTCCAACAGCACGGACAAACAGGGGGCCCGATTCAGACCCAGGATGTTCTGGCTTCTAAGGACCATACGGCAAGACGCTAGCACATGATTCTGACTGATCCAGTCAGGGGTGAGGCAGATCAACAAAACATCCTGAGGAGGAATAGTTACATTAAGACTGTAATCAATAATTTGTTAGAGAAGGAAGTAAAACAAAAAAAATCCCACTTACCTTTGACCTTCCAAAGCAGGCAGCAATGCCCAGATTAGGTATCCAAGTAGTGCTGACCACTGAGCCCAAACCTGTAACCGTCTGTAAGACTGAACCGTCCTGCACAGAGAGAGGACTGACATCTTTAGACACCTTTTACATCACAGAAATACATATATGCTCATAGTCATTTAAAATAAGTGACCTGTAAGGACCAGACGTTCAGCAGCCCTCCTATCCCTCCAGATATGAGAGCCAGTCCGCTGGAGCAAAACGAAAGGGACTTCACAGCCGTGATGTGACCATGGAGAACAAACACACACTTTGCACCTCCCTGATGTCAAAATAAAACAAAAACAGCTTTCAGAGGTGGCTGCAGGACCCATCAGTCATCAAGAAGCAGCTCTGCCCGCAGATCCAAACTCACCTTGACATCAACGCTTTCATCCTGGCTGGAGGAGCAGTTGTTTGGTGATGACGCAGCACTGCCCCCTTGTGGCAGAGTCCAGACATACACAGAGCCATTCTGACAGCCGCTGGAGAAAATACAAAGGAGTAAATAAGAATATACAGCAAACATAGATGAAATGAGTCCTGGTATCACATAAGATCCAAATGAGATATTACGCCTTGAATTCATCTGAACACATTGTGATCATTTTATTCAGAGACGAATGTCAAAAAAGAGTCTGAATATTAAACATGAATGAAGTCATATGAACTCACACAGCCATCATGAGTCTGGGATCTGGTGCTCTGCCAGCTGACGGACACCATTCCACAATGTTAACAGTGCTGGCGTGAACCAGGGAGTGGAGGGTCACCCAGGTGTTACCAGAGCGTCCCAGGATTTTCACCACTTCGGACCTCCCCAAACAGAGCAACGAGTGACCCGAGGGATCCCATTTGAGGGAAGTCACACAATCCTGTAATCAGAACAAACTCCTTCAGAGTGATGTTCAGTATGATGGTATTAAAATGAGCATGAGGACAAACCTGGTAAACTGACAGCACCACGGGCTGCTCATACGTCTCTGTTGTTGCCAACTGGATCTTTCCGTTGGGATAGCCAACTGCAAACGGCTTGTCCTCACTGTGCCAGGCGACACACTGAGGGGCTGGGGGGATCAGACAGACACCTTTAAACATCCACTGTTGGCCAACCTATTGTTTAGAGGGAATATTTGGATCATAACTGTAGCAAACATTGTTTGTGTAGTTGTTTTTAGATGGACTATAATTTAAGTATTCTGTGTGTGAGGAGAGGGGATCGCAGGCTTCTCACCCTCTTTCCTGTAGCAGTGGGTCAGCTCTGTGCTCTTGACGAGCAGGTCTGGCACCTGCAGTGTGACCTGCAGCCAGCAGAGGGAGCCATCCAGCCGCCCCACCAACAGGCTCTCAGCAGCTCTGCTCTTACAAGCGGCCGGCTGGTCAAGAACCCACAAACTGAAGGTCTGAGCCCAGCAAAGGGCTGTTACCCGAGACACCTGAGCCTCCACGTGACAATGCGACCCTGCAAAGAACACAATTCAATGTAAGAGTCTTAGTTGAGAGATATCTGAAATAGCCTATAAGCAGTGATGAATTGCAGTCTTGTACCCAGACGTACCCCTGATGTTCATGATGTTGATGTGTTTATTCTCAGGTGCAGCCAGAAAGTCTCCACCTGTGCTCCAGTACACAGGAGACATGTATTGACATCTGCTCGCTCTCTCAAAGCTCGTTTTGTCCCTCTTACTAGAGAGCGTGAAAGAGAAAAAAAGTTTAGAACCGACCAGGATACTTGTTATTGCAGTCACCAATCTTCTGTCACTAGGCCTTGAAACAACCAATCCAGTGGAATGATGACTGGACATTCTTTTACGCTCTGACACAGGAACGTCACTCCACCACTGTCGACCGTGACTGAAGGAGAACTTTACCTGGTTATACAGGAAAAGGTGGTGTGCAGCTCCACTGTGTTTTGGCTGACGTTCCATAGCTGAACCACCTTGTCCTGGGAGCATGTAGCTAGCAGACTTTGCTCACGATTCCAAGAACAACTGGCAACCTGACACATGACAGAAATAATGCAACACACAGTGTCTTTTAAAAGTTCGGGCACTAAAAAAGTTGAATTTGTGTGAATACTCTTTCACCTTATTGTAATGTCCTTCAAGCCTCTTTAGAGGACATTTGCGGAGGTCACCAGCAAGGTCGCTGTAGGTTTGCGGCCGATGAGGACTGTCCTTTCCTGTCACAGCTAAGGCCCGCACCAGTTGCTGCGCCGCCCACTGGCGATGTACACTGGTCAGCCTGGCAGACAGGACACATGCTGCCAAAGCGTTAGACAGCTCAAGAGGGCCGACCCTGGCAGCACTGTGGGGTACAGGAGATGATGATGATACCCCTTGGTTCCCTGCATCTGAGCAAAAAGACACATACGCATTGAAACAGTATTATAAATACCAACATCACAAAATACATATAAATGTTACAGGTAATGTGATAAAAATAGGTAACATGCAAATTGACCAGGTTGTTTGCATACTACCTGGAAAGACAAGGATTATTTGCAAACTACCCGTGTTTTTCAGGTAATAGGCAAAGCTACTGCATCTAGCTAGAAAGCTAGCTAATGTTATCAACGTTATCAAAGCTAGCTACCTACGGTAGCTATCTAAAATACCTAGCTAGCTGGCACTAACTCTAACCCTAACCCACACAACCCAGAAGGACAGGCTGTTTGCAAACTACCCTTGTTTTTGGGTTATGTGCAAATAACCCGGGTAATTTGCATATTGCCCGTTTTTTTTCACATTACCCGTAACATAGCTTAAATTACTGAATCTCACCATGAGCCTCCTGTTCAGGCCTTTCTGGACAGTGAATTCCCTTTTCAGTGAGCAGGGACACTAGACTTTGCGTGACTAGGAATGTTGGATGCTCGTTGTAGTCGGGCTGCTGCAGGGCACTCTGGGCTGCACCGATGGTCACACCATCTTCCTGCTGTGAGTCCATGATGGCCCCTAGATTCACCCCCGTAGCTGCTGCCATTAAGTCCTACATGCAGTAGTAAGAATGAAAAAAGATTTGTGAATTTGGGCTTTAATAAGCAGGTACATAGCCTTGTATAGTTTGAACGTAACAGCACTGACCTGAGTGCAGATCTCGACCAGCTGTCTGTAGGCAGTGGAGCTGTGAGACACCACACTGCCAATGGCGGCAGTCAGGAAGCTGAGGCAGCTGGAGTTGACGTGGTCGTTTGCCAGCTTCTTCCCTCCAGATTGTCTGTCCACACATGTTTGAGCCCTGCCTCCTGCTGCGAGAGTCATCAAGCGCACCAGAATGCGGATATCTGCCAGACCCAGGGACTCTAGTCCGTTAGAATGGCTGCACAGCCGAGGGGGGAAGAGGGCGATGGAGATAAGATGGAGAGACCCATTTACATGCAACAATCAAATCTTCGGTGAAATCGTCAATACATGAAACAATATTCTTGTGAAATGTACCCAGATGCAGTCTGAGAAAGCGCCCTCAGCACCATGCTGTATGCTAGCAGGATCTGGGTGGTGTAGGTGACTCTCCTTAGAGCCTTTAGTCTGTCATGGGAGTCCCTCAGAGATACCGCTTGCTGCCCAAGGCTGAGAGAGTTCTTTTGTTCCACAGGGGCATCACCTGGTGGGGACAAAGACCTGCTGATATACCCTCATTGTTTAAGTGATTTGAATAGAAAGGACACTATAATTACAGGTGCTCGTACATCTTCTATCTGAAGAGGTGGTTGTTGGTTCCTCTAAACCAAACTAGACTTACTTTTAGCAATGACGGCTCTTGTAGTGTCTGCTGAGCTGTACACCAGGGCTCCAAGTGGATCTGTCTCCGTGAAGGTAATGGGGTCTGGCACCAGCCTCTTTTCAGTCAGCCCCAGTGGTCTGAGCAGGACCCCGAAGTCCTCCAGCCCTGTCAGCTTGTCTCCATCGCACTCATCTTGGTGGCTCATTTCCCAGTCATCTGAGCAAAACAAGGCCTCAGTCTTATTAGAAAAATACATTTTATGACAAATGATGTACTGCTTTGGAGTAAGTTGACCTTCCCTACCGTCAGATGTGCTGTCCAGATGGCCAATCAAATCACACGCCAGACCTTTAACCCTGAAGGATGATGTCACACATTGATCATCGCAGGACAAGCAACCACTTAATATTTTCCTGCAGCACAAAACCTCTGCATCATATAGAACTGCTGTTTTGACACATTCATCTGCTGTACCTTTCATATTTGGAACTGGCGTCGCTCACATTTGCAGCGAGGTACTTTTCCCTGCAGGAGCTACAGAGGAGGTAGAAGGGGAAGTTGGAGCCACATTCCCCTTTGAACCAGACGTCCACGTAGGCTCCGGTGCTGTCATAACCCTTCCGAGCAGCACTCTGCCCACAACCTGGATGGCGCCGCTTAATGTGATTGTTAAACTGCAGCGTGAAGGTGTTGCACAGCTCACACTTCACCATCTGACTGTGCTCTTCCCCGGACTGAAGGAAGTAAAATAATAAGAAAAGTGGTTTTCAAGCACAGTGTAAGTTCAGATGGTTTGAATGCAGCCTTAGAAGTGTCACCTCCACTATCTGGAGCGTGTCTCTCTCCAAGCTGAAGAATGAAGGTGTGAGCAGATCCTCGTAAGTCTCCTCATGGTAGACGTCATCCATGTAGCCCAACTCTGACTCCTCCTCAGCAGAGAAGGGATGGAACTCTACATGTTCTGGCCAGTCGTTGACTGTCGTGTGTTGGTACAGCTGCGGGAGGGGATTGGGTGATGGCAGGTCTAAAGACAAAAAACCTCGAATGAAAATGCACCAGAGTGACAGCAGAGAAAGAAGATGATAGGTTGGAAGTCTCACCCGCCCTTCGGAAAGAGGTCCTCTGACTCGGGCCTGAGCGGCGCCGCCGTGCTGGTGGAGGTCTGTTCCTCGTCAGATGGACGTCAAGGAAGTTCTCCCGCTCTATCCAGTCAAGACCTGGCAACAAGCTGTGAACAAAATAGGATTTACCACACTGCTGTTAGAAAAGGTGCTGTCAGTCACTGACCTCTCAGTGGGTTGACTGGTGGGGCGCTCAGGGCATTGGACGGTCTCTGGTCCGTCAGGGGACGGGGTGTCAGGAGCCCCCTCTGCTCTGGGGGACTCGGCTGTCTGCTGCTCCTCCGTCAGCGGGTGCTCAAGCATCCAGCTGGCTAACACTTCTATAGTTTGAGAGTCCAAGTCGCCTGCTAGATCTGGGAGAGACCACGACTGTCAGTCAGGCACTGAACATTGTTGGTGTGTTGATCTGCATCTTAATGTTTGGACATCACCACGAGACAATCACACAACTGTATCTGCTCTGACCGTGTGTGTGAGGAGGAGATGTGAGGGGAGTGATGTGGGGGGTGTGGTACTGTAATAATGTATCAAGAAAATATTCATTCTTTTAAAAAGAAATCACACAAAGCAGTACCTGCTGCCTCCATGGCCCAGTAGATATGTCTCATAGTGAATCCCATTTCTAACAACCGACTGGTGACAAACATTTGTGTCCGCTCTGGTGGTTGGGGAGAAAAGAAAAGTACACAAAAAATAGAAAGCAAAAACATCCCTACAGCTCCACTTCGCAACGTTTCATACTTGAAATGAGACGTGGGCAGCATCTTAACCCGCAAATAGCCACTTCATCCCAGGTCAAGTTATTCAAATTGACGCTATAACTACCTGACAGCATCCTGGACATCAGAGCGGTGGGATTTAAACAAACATCGAGTGCGAAATGGTGCCATTCAAGCATGTGAGTCCACAAATCGTGCCATGCATTGATGGTTGTAACATAGCAAAGCGCATGCTGTGAACAGCAGATCAGTTGTGGCAAACAGTGGCACATGTCAGCTGTACAACACAGGGGCGGTCTCTGTCTGACTAAAGAAACTGTCACTGATCGTTCTGTTTATTTCTATTGACATTCAAGTTGCATTCCTTGCTGTGAAACTGGGCTGACGTCCAACGCGGCTGCTCTTACCCAGGCTGCTTCTGGCCTGTGTGCTGCAGGGACCTGGTTCCATGAAGCTAGTCTGCTGCTCTGTGAAGGCATCACACGAAGCAGAGCTGGCCAGACTGAAGCAGCGATGCAGCACGGGGGGGCTGCTCACTAGGCCGGTGAGCGTGGGGAACCGAGTTAGCACCATGTGTCTGGAGGGAGTCAAGATAAAATGTATACAGCAGTAACACACTTCACCTGGAGCTTTACTGCCTCTTATTAACTTCACACATCTTGATGTGTCATCATCTCCCACTAGGGGCAGCACAGGCTTTGTGCTGCATGTTTGTGTAGGTCTACTGTGTTTCTGTTGTAGAAGGAAGCTGTGGTTAGGAGGGTTAGCTGGCAGAGCTGTAGTCTGAAGCCAGAGCCATGTCTCTGTTTCACTCCCAACTCACCCATTCCGTGGACATTAGACAAGCTGCTGCTGCCAACAGATACAGGTCTGTAGCAATCAGAAAACTGACTCTGTGTTTGTGTCACTTTGTATCAGTTTACTCAACCAGACGTTCAAATCGGAGAAGACTATTATTTGTAATCAGCCTGGTCTGTACTCACTGTAGGAGGCTGATGGGGAGGAAAGGGTTGAAATGATCAAGGCCATCTGCTTGCAGGTTTGTTGGAAGAGATGAAGCCAGTTCGGTATTCGAGGAGGAAGCAGAGGCTCTGTTGGACTGACCAAAGATGGCCGTGCCCTCTGAACCCACGCTGTAGAGGGAGACCGAGCTGGAGGACTTGGAAACAGACTGAGAGGGCAGGTGGTCTGATTCTGAAAGGACAGTGTGAGGAACGTTAGAACACACAAACAAAAACAGATTTTCAGTCAAGTCTCTATGGTACAATTTGAAGAATTAAGATGATTAAGAATTTGAGATGTTTATTCTTTTGGTCTGTTTTTTTTACCTCAACATCAACCAACTGAAAAGCCTTTTTTTCATTTTCAAATGAAACCTGAGAGCGAAAATATACAGGTCAAGTCTAAAACATGTGTTTATTAAGCGTTTCGATACCTTTGCGCTCCTTGTCCTGCAATCTGCTGAGGGCTCCTTTGTAGATCATCACCTGAGCCCTTTCCAAGTCAGCCAGAGAAACCTTCTGCTTGATGGGGCAGGGCCTGACTGCCCACTTCACCATGCTCTGAACCACGTACTGCAGCACCGACCTCAGCTCAGCACTCTCATCCCATCGGCTGTTGCTGGCTTCGGCCTGCTCAGGGTTTGGACTAGACAGGACACTGGCTGATGAGTTGGGGGGGTTGGGTTTAGGCACTGAGAGCAAATCTGAAAGCTTCTCGCAACTAAAAATGACATTTAGGGATTTCAGAGCCCCCGTAAGAAGGTACGAGACTCGAACTGCTCTTAGCTCAGTGGCCGACACATTCCCTTTGGTGGTCTGAGGTGTTTGCGGGTCTTGATGATTAATGAACTTCATGGCGTCTTTGGTTGAGTACGGTGATGGGAAGGGATCCATGTCAGTCTTTTGCTGCTCTAATGTTTTCCTCTCCTCATCTGTCAGCCATCTGAAATCATCTGAACCTTCTTCATCCAGGCAGTACTGGGTCTCACTCTCTCTCGTGTTCTCCTCTGAGTGCTTCCTTTTCGGGGCTGGATGAGCCCCTAGCCATCCGTGCTCCTCGAGCATCCCCATCAAATAGATGAGGTCCAACAACACTGTCGGTTTGAGGCCTCCGAGGCGGGTGACATCACACCAGGAAGTGCCACAGGGCTCCAGTGAGATGATCGGCGTGTCGCTGGGTGACCAAGAATTCATGGAGCTTAGTTATTTGGAAGGATGGCAAGAAGCCACAGATACAGCATCAGGTGACACCGGGATGGATTCAACAGGAATTAATGGATTTAAGTGTGAAGAAGGAAAGGCAAGAAAAAAAAAATAAGATCAGGAGGGTGAAGGATAAAACTGAAGTAAAATATTCAAAGAGGAAAAATGAAAATTATTTTACAGAACAGTAAACGAGGCACAAGACAAGTATAAGAATTGCTTGATGGAAGTTCATGAGAATCATCAGTTAGATGTGCAACATTTGATCCAAATGTAACTGGGCGATTGGCACTTTTGCTGCGGTACCTGACGGAGAGATCCACCTCCTCCCACTGAAGCTTGGCCAGAGAGCTTCTTTCTTTCGGGACCCCCAGCAGAATGGCTCTGCGCCCACTGGGTTTGTGCAGACAAAATCCTCCCGCTCGGAGACCACTGTCCACGCCCCCGATCAGCGCCAGCACCGGCCACACATCGGTACACAGAGCAGCCAGCTTGGTCTCTGACAGGGAGGAACGATGTGGCAGCTTATCTGCGCTGACGTCACCAGCCGAGTCTTTCTCGCTTTCATGGTCTTCCCTCTCAAACTGAAGGGTACTGGAGCCTGTCAGATGGAGGTAAGGCACTTATTCAGTGCTTTGGAAGAATAATCCTGATGCTGTCTAAGCCTGTGACCGACCTGTGTCCTCCTCTTTCAACAGAGGACCAATGAGCTCCAGCTGTGTGTGGATGTGCTGATTGATGTGTGGGGACCAGTGGTCGCACTGATGGAGCCGGCGGAGGAGCTGTACAGTTGACTCCAGCAGCACAGTGGTCTGAGGGCAGCAGAGAGGCTCGCCAGGAAGTAGATTACTGGGCATTCCTCGCATCTGCAGGTCACACAGCGCCACCTATCAGGAAAATAGAGGAACAGTATTATTCCATGTGGCAGTTTCTGGATGATGTCAAGTCTGCGCTTATGCATATGTTGACCCTAACCCTGTAACACCAACGATGTTCCCGGCGCTACGTTCACACTAGCATACCTTGGAGTACCATAATTACACTACTTGTACTTGTACTTACTACTACAACTATTTGTTCCATCAGAAAATGTGGAACGGATACAACTCCTACCTGGTGTGAAGGAGCTAGGAGAAGGAAAGTATGTAGATTGGTTCCTGAAAGTTGCCAGCCAGGATGCTGTCATTACGGGTAATGGTAATGGTAATTCCATTTGCTCTGATCACGGTACTCCAGTGTGCTAGCGTGAATGAGTCAAAGAGAACGTCAGGTACCTTCTCTCCTGGATTACTGCTGTAGAACAACACACAGGGGTAGAGCTCCGATGCAATCACACCTTCAAATGCCAACTTTGGCTCCTGACATGTAAATGGAAACAACAACAACAACAACAAACAAAAATGAAATATGACCTTAACAGGTGCTTAGACTGGAATGCTCTGACTATGATCAGACCTTGTCATTCTTGGCAAATGAGACAGTGTGTGCCTCCATGTCCAGGATGCAGGTGATCGTATCACCCTGGCTGAAGGAGGGAAGCGTACGTACGAGTTCCCCTCCGTGATACAGGTTGCCACTATAAGCCCGATACAGCCACATGTCAGTGGTTGTGTGGTGGTTGTAATCTCGGACAGGCCAGCGTGAAACGCCAATGCATGTTCCCTCGTTGCCTCGGTTTTCTTTGGTGATGTAGAACTGAGGGGCGTAGGTAGTAAAACATCAGGTAGCTGGAAACTACCTTGTTAGAAGTTGCACATGTTCGAAGTAAAATCTACATTCAGACGTTACGGTTGTTACCTTCCATATGAAACAGCCAGAGGTGATAGCGGTGGTTGCTAGGCCGTAACCTTTTCCTCCGGAGCCGTGTGAGAGGATGTTCCCACTCTCCAAAGAACAGCAGATAAGTTTATGTGGGTCAAAGGAAAAGTCTCCAATGGGAATACATTCATCGTAGCTGCCTGGATTCTGGAGGTCATAATTAGATTAACAGCATGTCAGCACCACCATTTTCATCAACTAAAGTTACAATCACAATGATTCCACCATGACGTATGAAGTATGTTCTTACCCTTGTGACTTTTTCAGTCATTTCCTCATGAACCTTCTCAGCTAGTGGTTCCTCCCACATGTAAACCGACAACAGCTGAAAGAGGTGTTTAACAATCTGAAAGAAAAGGGGAAAATACAATGGACACATTTTTAAAAAGCGCATTTTAGCTCACTAGTTTAGCTCACTCATTAGTTAGATGTGTTGTAAGTAAAACTCACATCCTCCCACACATATTTTCTACATCGTACCTTCTGAATTTGATCTGGCTCAGAACACGCTGGTAACAATCTTTCTAAGACATGGAAGGCCAAAAGCTTGGTGCGAAGGTTCTGGAAGCAGGGTGATCCTACAGAGGAGAGGGTGGAACATGAGCTCCGCAGCTCAAAACAATAGCAGTGATTATTTCGTCCTGTCTTACCTAAAGAGCACTTGTAGGAAATAATGCCCATGATTGGATCGATCCATTTGACAAAAGTGGAACGCGTTTTCATCACTCTTAACGACAGCACGCGCCTTAAAAACACCAGGAAATCAGCCAGCTGAGACTCAATCACTCTGCTGCTTTCCGAACCTAAAACAACAGGAATCAAAAACTAAAAAGGGCGATTGGACTAAACTAATATCTCTTTGTCATTTTTCCACACCGTCTACATTTGAGCTCTTGCCGCTGGAGTCCGGCTCTGTCCTGTCAGTCCTTTCTGCTGCCTGCTGTTGCTGGAACATGTACAAGATCATTTGGAGCTGTTGGCGCATCACATCCATCACCGCGTGGGAAACATCCACGGGTAACAGGTCCTCGCAGGAGCTGAAAGCACAGAGCCGATGTAGATGTCCTGTTTCATTTAAATAGTCCACGATTCTGTAAGAGTCCATTCTTACCTCGAAGCAACAGTCAGTATCTGAAGCAGGCGAGTGCAAGCTAGTTTTACAGCCCCACTTAACGGCATGGTTGCAGACGACGAGGCTGCAAACCAGCCCTGGTTCATCAGGGCACAGCTTTTGTTGGTCAGCATGGAAAGGAGTTCCAGGATGCCACATTTGATGACCAGCATCAGGTCCACTGGTTGGTAGCAAAAATTAAGTGCAAACATTGTGGCCAAAAGAAGGTGTTGGCAGGAGCCTGTGAATGGAAGGGAGGATATCAGACTACCTGGAGAGAAAAACACAGGTGGACAGTCCTGAACATACCTGGATGTTCTTGTTCCATTAATGCCCGCTGTCTGAGCACACGCACCACCTGCTGGTAGTAGGTGTGGGCAGCAGACTGCAGTTCTCGTTGTTTATCCACCGAAGCAGAGTGTATACCACACTGGGTTGAGACATGGAGGGTGGAGAGTCAGTTATCAAACAAGAAGCTGCTGCTGCTGCTGCTGATGATGATGATGATGTACTTCTACTGCAGTGACCTCATTCCAATTAGATGGAGTTATATGTTAATTATTTCTCCCCATCTCCGCTGATCACCAGCAGCTGCACAATCACAATAGCATGAGAATCAGATGTACCATGTAATGCTGCATCTCATAATTAGCCCCCAAATGACTGCTGATGATCTGTGTTCCCAAACCGAAACATCCGGAGAGGAACTGGAGCTGCACAGACTGCAGCAATGCAGGACATTGAGGGGGCCCAGTGAACCCGCCACTCTTTTCCTCCATCTTGGACAGGAAGGACGACATCTGACAAAAGGCCTCCAGGCGCATCTGACCAGAGAAGATGGTTTAATGATTATATTTATTAGCATTTACAAGGCAGATTTTCAGCAACTGCAACACAGAACAATGACCAAACAGGCAAAAAGACCTTATCACCGTACCTCAGCCCGCTGCTGCTGTTGCAGTATAGCAAAAGTAATGTCCTTAGGGTGTGCCTCACTGCACGTCTGTCCCCCTGGCTGTGTTGGAGCCAACATGCTGCCACAGATAAACTGGGAGGCCTGGTTAAGAATGGGCAAGGTGTTGTTGCCAGAGTGGGATGAAGGGGTTCCCGGGCTGATACACTGCCTCAGACGATCCCAGGCGTCTTTCATGATGCCCAAGGAGCAGAGAGGTAAACCTGGATGAGAGGACGAAGGAGGTCTCCGTTACTCAACACCTCTGACAGCTGACTGAAGCTGACTGAAATGCACATATACCACTTACCCATTTTATTCCTCGAAGGTCCCTGTGAGGTTTTCAATTGGTCAGACTACATGAGACATTGACAACACGTTAGGACATTTCTAAACTCATCTCGGTGCTGTATATAACATACCTGTTTTCTGCCATCAACAGTCCTCATGAAGGATTCCGCCGGTTTCCTGAAAGTATCATAATGTGAAATGATGCTAACACAGCTCAAGACTACAAGAGTACGTACGGCTCACGGTAGAAAAAAATAGTAACCTGACGTCTCTGTCCACTGCTACATTATTTGCCTTTTCGCTGGGTTCTGCCCAAGCAGCCCTGACCCCCAGCAGGAGGAAGACACAGCGGGACACGACCAGATGGCAAACAGCAGGGAAAGACAAGCTTTCCTCCGACTCTCTCTGCTTCTCCCACTGCTGCTTAGGATCAGTGTCCCGCTGAGGGCTGACGGGGCTTTCCATGCTGCTGGGGAGGGTAGAGGTGCCAAAGGACTCGTACACCGTCACATTCTGCTGCACTTGCATCGCCTCCCTGGTGGCCATGAAAGATTCCAGGACCTCTGCGGAGACATGGACAACCCTTCAGAGAGACTGTAAAAATGCAAAATCTGCTGAGATTATTTGTCTTAATTCTTATCAAAATCTCATTTCTAGAAAAAAAGCCAGTTTCAAGCAAATTTCACTTAGTGGACCATGTGTTTTTATAATACAAGCAAAAGAATCTTCTTCCAATGGCAGATATTTAATTTTAATTTCAAACAAGTTACTTTGTGTGTAAAGTGTAAATAGATTTTATGGCAAGAAATATCCTATGACAAGACAAATATCCTTTGTAAGATAGAGTTTTTGCAGTGTGCTGTTGCTGTGAAAGGCCTTTCTAACCTGACAGGTACATCCGACCGCTGCCAAACGCGTCCTCCTCTTCAGCCTCTTCGTGGTTGTGACTCGCTGAGGGAGGCGGGGGCACCTGTACCTCCCGGCTACACTGACCTCCTGAATGCCGCCCGTGATCTTTTCCCGCTGATGTGCCGGGCTCTTGTCTGTTCTCGTCAGGACTTTGAGGAGATTGGGAGGTCTGAGGTTTGAAGAAATGTGTTAAATATAGCTGTGATAATTGAGTTTAAATTCATTCAATGATGTTTCATCCCTGATGCGATCAATAGCAACTTCACTGAATACATATGGGGCAGGAAAGAGAATGACGGTACCTGTTTGGCAGTAGCTTTGACCTGTGAGGTCCTTGGAGAGTTTTTATGGGCCAACAGAGTGATTCTGATTTTATAAACGGTTTCATAGACATCTAACAGCATTTCACAGGGCTCATATCTGTCTCAGGGTAGAGAGGATAAATAATAGAAAAGATAATTAGCATTTCTCCACAGAACTGGAGCTTCTGCAAAATTAATTATCAAAGTCCATCCTTTAGAAATGGCAACTAACTAAGCAGACCTAAGTTAACCTCAGTATACGACAAGACATTAGTGTGTGTTAGTCTGTGTTACTGACCGGTCAGGCCAGAAGGCCTTATCGTGCAGCCCGGTATGCTTCAGAAGAGCAGCCAGACTGCAGCGGCAGACAGTGTGCAGCAAACTGTCTGCTGACGAGCCGCCGCTCTCCCACTCTGCTCGCAAAACCATAATTAACAACACATCAACACAAATGTCACAGCACGTGTACAGAGACACACAAACGCTTTGAGTCCAAAGATAGTCACTTGCCTTTACTGAGCGCGTACTCCTCCATCTTCTGCCACAGGTCGCCTGCAGGTCCTCTGGAGGATCCCATGGCCAGTTCCAGTAAAGTTCTGGTTTCCTCATTCAGACTCAGCTCTGCCAGCCTGGAATCGCTGCTGCCCAGCAGCACCACCTCAGTGAGCCACGCCATGCTGGAGTCTACAGGGGTGAAGAAAACTACACACCATTACATTTGCACTCTACCTAAGAAAGGTAAAACAGTCCCTCCTTGTCATCTCGATGGGATGTTTAACTCATTGTCTACTGAGGTACTGACAACAATATAACTTTATGAATAAATATGACTATAAATCTCATTCTGCATGCGTTTTCCTACCCAGCTGCTCAAAGTCCATCTCCAGCCCATTCCTCAGGAGGATGTTCGATAGCCAGTACTCCGAGGTTTTCTCTTGAGGTGTGGGCGGCAGACCTTGCAGCATACCACCAAGGCAACGGCCCACCGCCAGCGCAACAGAGCGCTCCAGGTCCAACACCCAAACCCAGTCACTCCCCTCTTGCTCCTGCTCCTGCTGCTGCTGCTGCTGCTGCTGCTGCTGCTGCTGCTGCTGCTGCTGCTGCTGCTGTCCAACGCCTGTGTTTTCCTCACTCTTATCTAAAAGCACCATATTTGTTTTAAAAAAATGCATCTCACGTCTGTTCCACAGCATTACAACTGAGGGAAAATACACGAGTTACTGAACATGAGATAACTACCGACCTGAACAGGGCTTCTGTTCCTCCGTCCCAAGTTCTTGTTCCTCCAGCTGGCCTGTGTCTGGCAGCAGCCTGTTGAAGACATTGAGTTCCTCCAGCAGGGCAAGTAAATGACTTAGAAGAGGTTGAACCATGGCCAGAGGCAGCAGCAGCAAAGAGTAGATGACCTGACACAGCAGGCTGCCAGCCACTGAGCTGTACAACACCACTGGTACCAGGGGACAGGAGAGAGGGAGATCAGGAACGAGAAAAAGAACAATTTCATTCTCCTGTTGAGTGGTCCGACCCCCCACTACAGTAAACTTGTCATTTTAACCTCAGGCTGCTAAATAATGTTTGCAGTCAAAGATGGGTAAAGAGTGTTTTTTTGTTGTTGTGTATTTTTATTTTTATTTAAAAAATGATTTCCAAAGCTTCAAATAGCAACACATGACAATCTGCAGGGACGATATCTTACTGTGCAGCTTCTTGATGATTTGTTTGTCCAGGAAACTGTCCTTCAGTAGTTTGGTGGATCTCTGCAGAGTCTCAGCAGCACAGGCGAGCAGCAGGTGAAGATGCTCGTGAAGTAGTGTTATGCTGTTGTCGTCCTACAGAACAGAGAGGTCAGTGCAGGCAACATACTACACTTCAATATCTGCCGATGCAGGATGAGCATTTTCTGCCTCAAAGAACGTTCTGAAATGTAAAATATTCATTCTGGAAAGCACCTCAGGGCTGGACTGGATGTAGCAATGTGCGAGCAGGTGTTTGTGAAGTCCAGACAACAGCTGGTGGAAGTGAGATGGAGGATCGGTCTGTCTCTGACTATCACTCGTGAGCAGCTTGTCACTGTTCTTCTCCAGTTCCCCAAACGCTCGCTCCTGGAAGGACACACACACACACACACACCGCTGTTAATCTAACACAACAGTACACTTGTGCTTAGAAACACCCCGTAACATACCGTGTAGAAGTCGATGCTGAGCAGTAAGGTTCTGAGCAGCACCTCCGCTAAGAGCAGGGGGTCGTGAGCGTCAACGGAGCTGGATGACGAGGGTGCTCGGACTGTCGCAGGTGTCAGAGGGGGTCCCATGGCTGTCCCCTCCCCCAAATTACTGTAACCTAGGAGACAGGCGATATGGCTCTGGTCCTGAAGGCTTCTGAGAACCATGTCTAACTGCAAACGCTGCGAAGAAGAACAGACAACTGTCTGGGGTTTGATCCTCTTATGTGTGAGATTAACAGTACAAACACTGTTTTTCACACCAACATGTTCTCAAAACACCGAATCCGTCTTGAGTACTTATCGCCTAGCAACACGAGGTTGGCATTATGATTTTAACAGACACTCTGAGCTCCATGCATCCATCCATTCCCATCCAAAACAAGTCCTACTCAAAATGACAGGTCAGGTCCCCCAGGGGTTTCCTACGTTCCATGGCTACATACCTGTCCTTTGGAAAGGACATTTAAACTCTGTGGGCCCTGAGGAAGGAGGGAGAGGAGCAGTTCTGTTCTTTCCCTCAGAGGAGGCAGCAGCAAGGACGCACCAATGGACAGAGTGTTCATGACTTCCTGCAGATGGATGGGAATCAAACCCATAGATCATTTTCACTGTTACGCCACTGGACTCCAACACATCCTCGTTCAAGCATTCAGAAACAGCGTTACCTGTTGTATGGAATCAGGCATATTGGTGTCTATTAGCCTGAAGAGCAGGTTCCTGAGGGGCCTCCCCTGGACCCCCAAAACCATGGCACCAGTGCCCCCAGCATGAGCCAAGGACAGGTGGATGGACAGCAGCCTCATGCACAGCAAAATGAACTGGTGGTGGTCCCTGAGGAACGGGGACGGACGGCATGAGGGGAGTCGTGCGTTCAGCATCTGTTGTCACAGAATTGATGCATACCTCTTGGATAAGAAAGGGGCAGGGGGGGCATCGTCCCCGATGCCGTCACAGTAACTCTCCAGGAAGTTCCGTAGATAGGTGAACGTGCTCTCTTCCAGGTCGACGCAGAAAGGCCTGTGCCACGCCACCAGCTGTCTGACAGAGTAACACGAAATCTTATACAATAGAATAGAATAGAAAAGAATAGAATAGAATAGAATAGAATAGAATAGAATAGAATAGAATAGAATAGAAAAGAACAGAATAGAATAGAATGCCATTTGGCATTTTACAATGATGATGAACAGGATTGTAGATCCCTTTCCAGAGCAAATGTTAAAGTTATACAAATCTTTAATCTTAACAAGTAAACACAATTACAAAAATAAAAACATATAGTATGAAATAAGTCTAAAAAATGTCTTTTATATGAATATGAAATGGAATTAAGACATTAAATACTCAGTATAAACAGGGAATGGTGGGGTGTTGACTGTGTACACATTAAGAGTCAGAACATGTCAGTTTTTGTACCTGTCGGTGGGAACCGCAGTCCAGGCCAGGCTGTGAGACGTACCGGCAGTGATCTGCTGGATGGACACGCCCTCCAGACCAAGCACCTTCTTAGGTTTGGTAATGGGTGTAGAGGTGTGGCCCTGTCCACACTGGCCCATCGTGTTGTTTCCCCACGCATACACTTCATTCTCTGACAAACAGCGGACGGTCCAGACGGTTACAAACCTGAACTCATAGAATTTGAACTGGCAGACAGCATCTTACCGTGGGACAGAGCCAGGCAGTGGCTGTCTCCACAGGAAATGTCAATGATCTTGGTGATGCTCAGGTCCTCTATGAACCTGGGCCGCAGAGAGGTGGTCTCAGAGGACCCACATCCTAAACATGAGCCACAGCCCCATGCAAACACCTGAAGGAATTAATGAATAAACACAATTAATTGACAGATTCTCTACAAGATAATAATATCATCTGGTAACTGGTGCTGCAACCTCACCTGTCCTGCAGAGGTCAGGGCCAGAGATGACTGACTGCCAGCACACACCTTCCTGATGATAAATCCATGCAGGGCCTCTATGACCTTGGGCCGATACACACGGTTGGTGTCTCCATGACCTAGCTTACCTGTGCCGTTGTGACATATTCCAGAACCAGCATTAGTATGACATACAGCAAAACCTCACAAAACCTTACCTAAAATATTTGTCTTATTTCTAGTCAAAATGCCTAATTTCTGGCCAAAACAAATCTCTTTACACTTAAAATAGGACACATCCCCTGAAAACTTGTGTTTACATTTTTCACTTGTTTCAAGGTAATTATCACTTGAAATAAGAACAAAAATCTTGCTTGAAACAGTAATTTTGTAAAAGTTATTTTTTGGTAAGACAAATGTCTTTTGGTAAGACATTTTGGTAAGAAATAAGTCAAATATTCTTAGTAAGATTTTTTGGAATGTGGCCATTGCTCTTGTTTAAAACATGTTTGTCTGCAGGTTGGTGTGTGTCAGCTGACAACACACACCATTGTCCCCTCCTCCAAAGGACCACACGGTGCGTCCGTCCTGTGCCACAGCGATGGTATGGGAGCTGCCACAGGCCACCTGACCTACGCCGCTGATCTCCTTCACCAGTGTCGGCGTGTTCCGACTCTGGCTGTCACCGTGGCCTGTTCCAGAACGATTGTTAGACAACAACTAAGACAACCTCTGAGACCAGCAAACAGATAAGATGTGTACCGAGTCTGCCAAAGTCCCCCTCTCCCCAGGTGTAAAGCTCTCCATCATTAGTCACAGCGGCACTGTGCCTGTAGCCAGCAGACACACACACTACAACCTAGAAAAGATGCAGTTATCAGGACAAAGGGGTTTCTGTGAAAAATGTCCAGCATCTTCTTACTTTGCCTAAAAGTGGTCCTTGAATGAGTTTGGGATATTTCTGTGTAGCACTGTTTCCGTGGCCTAGTTTTCCATATTCTCCATCGCCCCAGCTGAACACCTGAAAGACACATTTTGAGAAGGATTTCATTCATATTAAGTGGATTCCCTCTTCAAAACTGCGCTGACAAACCTTTGCATTCTGCAGTCAGTAATTACTCTGACGCGTTACCTCTCCCTCTGTTGTGATAGCCAGGGTGTGACCATCAGAGCCTTTGGACGACGACACCTTCTTCATATTCCTGTGTGGCTCCAGCACCAGTTTCTTGGGCATGGACTGGTTGTTGGAGTCCCCCAGCCCCAGACGGCCGTAGCTGCCTTTTCCACAAGCTTTGACTGACCCATCTGCAGACACTGAGAAGGTACAGTACTGGCCTGCCTCGATCTGAAACAACACAGGGGGTACGAGGGAATTCAAACAGCATAAGTATGTGAAAAAAAGAATGAAGGCTGACAGGATAACGTAGACTACATTCCCTAACCGGATCGTGAATGAAAAGCATAATAAATGTGTAGAAATACCATTTGGGCATCGCTAAAGCCCTGGGTTAGCTTCGGCAACAAGATCTTCTCCAGAGTTCCCTCTGCCAGCTGGTGGCTGCTGTTGCTGCCCCACACATACACCATGACTGCATCGCTCTCTGAGCCCGGGGCAGCGGCGTCCGTGCTGCAGGAGCACAAGCAGTGGGAGGCGAGGGTGCAGATCTGCCAGAGGGAGAGCGGAGTTAGTGTTGGTGTTCGCTTCCTGGAACGAAAACGGAACGCAGAGCTGACGACTCCCACCTCCTCAAACAGGCAGAGAGCTGCCTGGGACAGACGACACAGACCGTCGGCTTCCTTCTTCAGCACCTGAGTGTTGACATAATCCCCGCGGACGCCCTGCAGGGAACGTTCATTAGTGACAGACTAAAAACAGAAATCAATTAGCGTGACCATAACACTAACTGCTCAGATATTGTGTCAATTCATGTTTCACATCCTAGAACCTAGATCCCAAACTCTTCCACCCTCAAAACATGAACACCAGCTGCTTACAAACGTATAACCTTCGACGCACGGGTGTGTGTTCACTTGAAAGGGTTCCCTGTGTGTGTGGAACATGTGACTTTGGATATGTAGTACAGTTTTAATTACATGCTATTCTTGTTCTCACCATTTCCGTCACAGTGCGATCACACAAAAGATGCAAAGAAGAAAATATCACTGAGTGGCTTCCTGCAGCACAGTATGAAGGCTGAACCTCCGCCTATCATTTCTACATTAATATTGCAAAGCTGATTAGCCTGCTAAAGGATGAGTCAATATGCATATCAGGAGAGGACAGGAAGACTGAGTCAATGTTAATCTGCCCACGGATACGTCAATCAAGGCTTCAAATGAGGCGATTAAACTAAAAAGGCCAGTCTGCAGCAGGAAGGACAGCTGTAATGAGGAGGCATTTTCATTCCTTACCGACAGAGGCTACGTTCTTAAAAGTGTACCAAGGCAATGCTGCCACTCCTGTCAACATTTCAGCAATGCTGCAGAAGACAGCCACAGCAGCAAATGTCAGAACACTCATCTGAATTCATTCCATGGTCTGAATATTGTCAACATGTGACCTTGAATGGCAGTTGGCCTGTGGACTGCAGACTTCAACTTCTACATTGGCCCCAAAATATAAGAGGCTCTTCCTCCGGGCAAACCCTCCACCAAGGAGCCGGTAGTTTCTGTGAGCTTCTGCTAGCAGTTGGACCCGAGGACAGTGACCAACAGATCTCGATCCAAGTCAATTTGAAGAAATGGCGTTTTAAGCCAAGTTAATGAGATAATTAGTTTACTGGGAACAATGAAAAACTGACTGGAGGGCAAAAACCGGCCAGATCATGTGACGTACCGAATACTGCCTCATCTGGAGAAGGGTCTGGTGGATGACGTCAAAGCCCACACCAGCCGGCTGCTGGGAGGTCAGCAGGACGGGGGAAGACAGCGATGAGGAGCAGGAGGACGTGGACGCAGCCAGCGCTACCTCCACCCACTCCAGGAGGAACTTCAGAGAGCCTCTCTGTATGGCCAGCCCCAGCAGCAGCTCCAGGGCCAGCCTCCGACCGGTCACGTCCGCGCCACCGGACCCACTGCTCACCGACGTCTTCTTCAGGAAGTCCGCTACCTGCGCCAAGCAGTCCAGCCCTACCGACGGGATCTTATTCTCGTTCGCCAGGGAGAGCGGCGGCAGAGAGGCCAACACAGAAGACGCCGTGGCGAGCACGTCATTGCAAAGCACCGATTCAGGATGGACAGACGCAGCAAATCTCCAGTTTTGCTGCAGTAACGAGAAGAGAAGACTCAAACCCGTCCTCACGCCCATCTCGATCAGAACGTCTGTACCTGACTTGACTTTGGCTCCTCCCCCTGGCAGACAGGGCTCTGAGGCCAGCTCAAGTTGCCCACATTCTGTTGCGCTGTCTGCGGACTGGGAGGGCAGCTGTGCACGGAATTTGTCATGGTATTTGGTGTGAAGTGCGTAGTACATCCTCTGGAGCGCCACCAGCCTGTGGTGGAGGGCCAGGGTGTAGCAGGTCTGCGTCAGCATGCGCCGAGCTAGCCATCGTTGGCTGTGGAGCAGAGACGACAGATACTCTTCCTTCTCCACCGAGGCGCAGGACTCGCACTCAAAGTCCGGCAGGCGGGGGCCAATGAGTTCTTGAACGGGCTGAGCGAGCGTCACCACCTCCTTGTTCTGGAGGAGCTTGTTGTACAGCGCAGCAGCTCCGTGGCGCGTGGCCGTCTCGACGCTGTCCTCGGCCGCCCAGGAGCTATTGTAGTGCTCCTGCCACTTGAGCAACACATGGGTCTGACAAGGCACCATGTCTGAGCATTATCTGCACCCCGCTGGAGCCCTGAAACAAAAAGAGAGATGGGATCAAACAAGCTGCACCCTCACCCCCCTCGCTTACACTGGATTTTACCAGGACAAAATCTCAGTCAATTCACAGGCTCGATTTACTGCAGAATAGCCAATATTCTAATGTGTTTTCCTGCCAAGAAAATTCAGCATGAAGGTGTCAGCTTTCTCCTCTGTTTTGGCAGTTTTCCAATGGCCCAGTACGAATTACTGAAATAGGTCAGCTCACCCTGTGACGGCAGCTACCTACAAATGAAGGGACATTTGTTCTCATGTTAGTGAATATAAACATTCTATCTACTGGGTGCAGTATTACATTTACACAAAATGTAACATCCCTGCCTGTGGAAGTACAAAACATGGTCATCTGACATGTACGATCAGAGGATTTTACATGATCCAGTCATACATGATCATGATTACATTGAGTTTGCTGAGTGGGAGAATTCCATGGTTGAAGCACACAGACGCATAAATTCCGCTTGTTAAACATAAACTGAAGGAAAAAATGTTCATGTACTCAGGCTTCAAGGAAACTAGTTCATTATTGTGCGTCTGCTATGAACTTGAAGATAACGTGCGCTGGCGTAAGCGAGGGTATGCAAGTTCCAGGCGGCTCAACATGTGCACACGTCTCACACAACCTCTTGAGCCGTGCCGGAGGTTTGCAGGGGATATACGGTTTCCCCTCCGGACAAAAATAACAGCAACCATTGATAGAGTCCTGGTGTCTGAAGTCAGACGTGTCACGTTAAATTACAAACTTCACAATTCAACACCACTGAAACACTGGATTACCTGTTATTAATTATGAATTGATCAAAAGGTGTAAGATAGGAATTCATCTGTGATTCTATTTTTCAACTGATTTTTAAACAAATAGTCTCACAAGTCAGCCCTCCCCTGTGGTCATGAGCTCTGGCTGGATGTGGCCAACATTCAATTCCTCTGTAGGATAAGCCGCCTCAATCTAGTGCCGAGCGAGCAGCTCAGCAGCTGGTTGGGAATCTGTATCAAGTCTGTGTGAGAGGAGCACGCTTCTACTGCTCAAAATGAATTTAGGCTCCCTGTTAAATGACACCCCCTCCTCTGAGACCTGTGCAGCTGGGAGCACCTCAGAGGCTGAGCGGTCAGGGCCAGGACTGACGCTAGGGGACAGAATTCACCACTTTCAGGGGGCTGATATGTGGAGACCCTCTGTCTAGACGGTGTTAAATTTCCCTTCTGACATGATGGAGTCCTCCTGAGTCACACAGAATTAGCTGGAGGTACACGCTGGAGCACAGGAATGTTTGATACACTCTGTTGCCAGGACAACCATGACCACAATTTTATAAAAATCAACATCAACAACAACAACAACAACAACAAAAACAACCTAACCACTATCCTAGTGTCTGGGTTATATCACTACCATCATATCATTATTAGAACCAGATGATGGAGATCAATATGAGCAGCAGCAGATCTAAGGCTGATGACAAAAAGGGAGAAAACTTCTGATGCTAATGACGTCGACATGTTTATAGGTCGGCGTTATCCGCTCGTGCCATCTCCCCCCTGCCAGCAGACAGTGGCGGTGAGCGCCTCCTCTCTGACTATACTTAGCTTCTTATTTCATAACAGCTGGTCGCCACAAAGCAGCGACGGACGTGGACTGAAAACGCCGTCTCGCCCTTCCTAAACACCGGTGACATTGTTCCGCATCTGCGGTGACAGCTGAGCTAACGCTGGCTGCACTGCGGTGGCTCGGCAGCGGCTGTCAAACCGGCCAAGCCCCTCCGCTGGAGGATGACAGCTCTCCGGAAAACGAGCGGGTCATTGTCGGTTGGTTGACCCGTGTGAGAGGAGACGAACGCCGCAGACAAACAGCATACACGTCCGTTACCTTGACTGTAAACCGCCGCCGATGACTGCTTTGCGTCACCTGTCCCGTCCCAGCGAGGGCTCCCTCGCACGCTCATATCACATCAACCTTCTCTGCCTTCCTCTTCTTCTTCTACGGTTTTAGATGCGGCAGCCAACCGGCGCCGGGGAACTGCAACACTGCCGCCTAGTGTCCTGAGAGTGAACGTCACTGCACAATTTTTAAGCTTTCATTCTTATCCTGATTGTTATTCCTATTATTAGTATTAGTATTTCACAAGACGTGGCTAAAAGTGATGCATTTCAGAGGTCTAAATGTGAGTTTTTGTGAATTTCTCTGTAATCTATCTATCCATCTATCTATCTAATGTAGGATTTCAGCCAGCATAATCACAAAGGTGGGAAATAATGAAGGGAATTGAGAAAGTCCAATCAATATATTTATTCAGTGTAAAATCGTGGCATAATTGATAATTCAACTAATACTTTAAATTGTATGCTGACAATAAATATCTAGTTTAATAAACCACAAATTAAATGATGAAATTCAAATGAATTAAAAACAAATTCGAAACATACACAAAACAAATAAAAAAAGAGAAACCCCGACCGACAATACTGAGTTTCAACATATGTAATATATGTATAATCATCGTTACATGTTGTTTATCAAGCTGTAATAAAGTTAGTCAAGTCAACCAGCGACCACCTAAGATATATGGCTGAAATCTGAGCAATGAGATCTTAATGTAAAGCCTCACAGACGTTCTGTAACAAAATAACCATATTATCATTGTTGTGATTGGTTTTGCCACTGCTGGGACTGACAGACTGACGGGACTTCACCCTGGATGGTCGCACGTGAACCGGACCAGACTCACTGACCTGATGCAGTCTGGGGTTCCGTCACTCACACAAACAAACCAAAGAATTTATGACATCAGGTCGCACAGACTCCAGTTCCTGGATGGCTGTCCACAGCTAATCCCACTTCCCCAGCCGGATTTCTAAAAAGGGGACATGGCTGGCAAAAGGGACGACAACACCGGAATGAGGAAATTGACGAGGGCAAGTCATGTGCAAAACAAACTTGTCGGATGCTGAAAACCCTGGAAGCCGATGAAGCTCAGGTCAGTCGGCTGGAGTCACCCAGAGGTGATCCGCTCCTCTGCTCCGTCCTTCACATCCTCCACACAGCTGAACCAAGGATGTCTCTGCTCCTGGTCGCGGTCCTCTCCTCCCTCCTGGTGCGGGATGCGGAGCCTTGGGGCTCCAACGTCAAGTACGCGGTGAACTGCCCGGACAGATGCGTCGCGGAGCGGTGCGGGGCGACGCAGCGCTGCACACGGACCGTCCTGGACGACTGCGGCTGTTGTCAGGTCTGTGCCGCCGGCAGGGGAGAGCACTGCTACCGCACCGTGTCGGGCATGCACGGGGTGAAGTGCGGACCAGGATTATTCTGCGAGTTCTACAAGGACGAGGACGATTATGGAGATGAATACGGCATTTGCAAAGGTATTTTAAGGCAGATCTGATCTGAATTAGACATTTGGAATGCTGCGTGTGAAATCCAGTGATGCTCTGTTGCACCAAATGCAGTGTTCCATCATCTTAAACGGGCTCATTAGAGATAGCAGATGATGCAGACTGCTTAGAAAACGTCCATTCTGTTGACTCCACAGTGGGTCCTGTTACATTACCCGAGTCCACAGCACCATAAAGTATTTGTCTGTCATGAAATAACTGACGAAATGTTTTCCTTCCAGACTGCCTGTATGGGACCTATGGGGTCGAGTGCCGCAAAACCTGCAACTGCAAAGGTGGAATCTGTGACAGGGAGACAGGCGCTTGTGTCACTCTCGGATTCTTTGCCAAAATTGCCAGCAAGTTCAAGACTGAGCCACAAGCAGGTAAACATAACTAGTGACTTCATGTCAGTAACAATAGCAGCCGCTATGAATAGAGGGTTTGATTTTAATGCCACAGGGTTTTTTTTTACCTCTAAGTTCAAAGATTAATGAAATGATTTCTTCTATTTTCAGGGGGAGACGTTGGTTCAGGGGAAGTCCAGAACACAGATCAACACACAGACATATCCACGGCTCCCAAGTGGCTCAACCCTCGCTGACAAATGCTGACTGAATCTATTCAGTGTAAATGTAGCATTAACTTATAAATGAAAGATCTATTTTATTATGTTCAAAGAGCCAAACTGTTTTTTACAGCATTCAGAGGTTTTATTTGATGTCTGTGGTTCTAGTTCACATCATCTTCACTAAATATGCAAAGTATAATTCTCTCTCATCTCTGTTTCGATGCTCTGTATGTTTTTGTCAAATAAAAATGATCCTGTGGTCTGTTTCCAATTGCATTTAGTGTGCCTTCATCAAGAATACAGCAGGAAATAACATTATTTTTGGACCAATAGATGTTTTAAAGACTTATATTTCATTTGTATTGAATATATAGAATGAAAGTCAGTCCCATGTAAGCAACAGCAGCCGATGTAAAGGATGTTCATACATTAAACCAAAGTTATCAATGACAGTCGTTTGTCTTCGCATCACCTTTTTTTCTAGAGGAATTCATTCATCCGCAAAGTCAACAAAATGTGTTTCTGATACAGAAACCTGAGGAGCTGATGATTCCTTTTTCCATTTAACTTAGGCAGAAAAATGTTTTATTGTTCCACCGGGTATTATTAAACTGTGAATTTTAAATCTGTTAAAAGGACATGGATGAACCACTCCCACAACAGTAAGCGTTGGCATGTGAGCAGCTTTGAAAGAACAAATACTGTCCAAGCAATTTCTCTGGAATGATCCTCAAATGTCACTTTTCAGTTAAGCCCATTTAAAGTCAGATGGTATAAATGACCGGAGTGAGTTTCAACGCCTGTGACAACAGAACAGTCCAGTCCAGTGCGATGAAGCTTTATACTCTACTGGCATGATCACACTGGAGGACAACATGTGCAGTGGTCCTCAGACAAGTTACTCCATCTGAAAGTGATTCGTTGTCTGCAGCAGGCTTGTGTTAATAAGTTAAAATGTCCGTTTCTGCTGTAGATCATCCACGGTGATGGCCTGGTGGTGGGTGTGGGGGCTGCAGAGGCGCCATCAGATTGACCTGATTCTGAATAAGAAACTCATGGTGAATGTCCCCTGTTTCAACATTTCTTTCTTAATGCCAGTATATTACATGAAATTATGCTCATGCATTGTCGTAGTGCGTTGTTGCTTCATGGTGTATTTGAATCACATCTCAGGGGTCCTGGACACGCCCGTGAGGATGCCTCAGATGTAAAACTTGTGTTCTACAGTATCACCAGACGACACTCACGTCTCGACTCGCTGACATGAAGTCAAGTTCAGTCAAATGAGGAGCTGTTAATGTTCCCAAGACGACATGAGAGAAACTAAGAAACCTGGAGAGAAGTAGTACAACGTTTACCCACCTCCCCTTTCAGCTTTCGTTCCCATGACAATCCAATACTCCAGAACTCAGGAGCAGAAATATCTAAGACCCTGTGACACCTTTGACTCTAAAGTCGTTGAATGCCCTACTTTTTTGCATTCAGAAAATGTCAGTTTGTTTCTGTGCAGAAAACTTCCTTCAAAAAAAAAATACTTTTGATAACTCACAAAGAACTTTTGAGCAAAAGCTCCTCAACAGCTTCACAGCCTTCTCTTCTAAACTTAGCGTGTAAACTGTTTTAAAATACAAATGAGATTTATTATTGTAAATTTAAGTTGATTTGAATTAAGTTTATATTTTAACACAGTTCCCCACTGACAATTTCACTTTGTTGGACTGAAATGAATTATTACTCTGAGAAAGCTGAATAACTTCAGTATCATTCATTCTGAAGCAAATATAGTTTAAAATAAAAGACATGGGTTCAAAGGAACATTAATATCCTTCTTTAAAATACATTAAAATCTTTCATTCAGGTAGCTAAGGGATTTATATCAAAGATGTGTTACATTTGTCATTGAACAACATTTACCTCAAATGGTTTTTTTTTGTTGCTTTGTCTCACTTTCTCTCTCAACACCTGCGAAGGCGCATGTTTAAAACATCCGCCGGTCCAAACCTTCGTCAACACTGCAGATCTGTCCTGTTTGAGCTAAGCATTTCTCTTATTAGCCTCACCTCTGACTCTTGCTGGTACAAAAATGTTTGTCCAGTATTGAGCTTGTTTATTTCCTGTGCTTCCTGACACCTGTTAAAATGGCCCTTCTTCCTGTTGTTGTTGTGTCTGCCTGCAACAGGAATTCAAAAGAAAAGATTTTTCAAAAGCGTTGGGAATGACACACAACTGCAACATCTTGATGGAAATTAGCAGAGGATACTTCCTGTGTATTTTAATCAATTATTGTTCAAATCTCTGCTTAAAACACTAAATAGGCTGGGGTAGGGGGCGGGGGGCACTGAAGTGAGTCAGTTGAGTCAGTGCTGGGTAAGCTCTAACCAGCTGTTGAACATTATAGAACTGCTGTTGTCCCAAGTAAGACGTTCGTCCTGTGAGGGAGCAGCCAGAGGATTGTCCTGTGAGTTGACTTATAATTCTTTGAAATGTCATGTTTGTGATGTAAATACATGGGAAAAAGACGAAGACCTACAATTATAACAATGAAACAGTGAAAAAATTAATTATAATCTCTCTCTCTCACACACACACACACACACACACACACAGGGATGTAGACAGGTATGGGAGCAGGCTGTGAATGTGGACAGGAGTACTCATGAGGGGCTCAGGCGTGAATGTTCCTCTCATTCCCCTGAGAACCGGCGGGCCGAGGCCTCGCAACCAAACAAAGGAGCCTGGAAAATAACAGGAAAGCGTTGGTGAGAAATACCCTTTATCTGACTCCCTGAACACGTCACTGCCGCCTCTGCAGACACAGAAGTGCGTGAACAGAGTAGTAAATAACATTGATTTACTGCAAATAGATGTTCTGGTATTTACAGTTTGGCCCGGCCTCAACAAGTTGTTTATCGTCGCTGTAGAATGACGTGACACACAAACACTGTGGAGGTGGGGTTGAAGAGACATGATTGGTTACACCGACTGCAGATATCAAAGCTGAAACGTATGCTGAGGAAATTTACCTGACATGCTGTCATTGTGCTGAATTCCACTCAAACGTGATCAATGGACACAAAGTTTTCTGGGTTTTTTTGGTGTTTTTTTTGGTCTCTTTCTATGTAACACATCAACTCCGACAGACATTTCCACAGAACAAACACAAGCTCCGTCATGATTTTTTGAAGACGTGAAATTTGAACCATTTGTTTCTGACTTGAAAGGAAATGGTCATTTGTGTCAAATCAGGCAGTCGACCCACTCAGAGAATGGATTCAGCAGACTGATGACCCCTGGTGGGACAGTTTCTTCTTCTTAAAAATGTGATGGAGAAAGGAAGTTGTGTTTGATGATCACACTTCAGACTTACAGTCAATCAATAAATCCAACTCCCAGATGGTTTGTCCATCGAACTCTACCACTGACGTGTGAGTTCCTGTTAGATTGTTCTAGTCCACCCTATCTGAGCATAGTTTGTATGTGTGATTGGTTTGTTGTTTTTAAGGCATCGTGTCTATGGGTTCTGTCAACATGAGGAAAAGAATCCTGGACCTATTCCATCTTGGGTCCTTGTGTCCTCAAATGTTGTCAAAATGGTTTGGGATTTGATATTTAAATATTCACTTTCTTTTAATTACTAATCTGAATCCAAATAAGTCTAAATTCTGCTGACAAATTATTTCTTTTTCTGTTTAAAACCGCTCTTAAATACAAGTTAAACCACAGTGATTTAATAACTAAATGTGTGTGTGTGTGTGTCTGTGTGTCTGTGTGTGTGTGCGCACAATGAAAACAGACAGCTGGAAAGTCTCAGCAGGTTTTACCAGCCACCACTAGAGGGCACCATTGCACCAATAGAACAGATGATCTGTGACGTTCCAGCCTCTGCAAAGATTGATCATTGAACAACCTCAGATCACCTGAAGAGAAACAAAATAAATGTGAATGTTGGAAACGATTATCATTCTGTGATAATTCATGGAAACTTCATGTTTCATGGGGAAGTATAGACAGTAGTATAAACAGTAAACAATGAATAATTAAATGAAGATATAATGTGTGCACACACTTACACGGTTGTAATCAACATTAACAGCACAAAGAAGAGACTTTTCTTATCCTAAACGGGAGCTGCCAATCATACTGCTTCTTACGTTTTAAGAATATTTAATTCATTTAAATGTGAGTAAAATAACTCAGGAACATTCCACTCATGTCAGCCGGGAGACTTGCTGTCTGTGAGGGTCCACAGAGATGTCACCGACTGTCCGAGCCCTGCGACCACAAGGGCATGAGAACAGCACAAGCAGAGAGGACCCTCTCATTCCCAGAAGCCTCCACTCTGACAATTCACCCACACTGATCTTATGAGTTATCTCCCCTCTGATAGATCCCCCTCAGAGCCTCATGGGAGTAGACGCAGCTTCGCTTTGTTTACAGACGGCCACTTCTTACGTCACACAAGGTCACAGCGTTTCATGTTCAGCATTCCACATCCTGCAATATGATGCACCATGCTGAAGGAAGACCAGGGACAGATGGCTCACTGCCGTCTGATTTCATTGTCTATTTCATCTTCCTCCATTCAGGAAACTCACCGCTCTGCATGGTCACTTTATTTCTACCTCCTGATGAACACAATAGTAGTCTGTCATATATCTGTAGTTGTATGTCTCATATTTCACATTCAAATTCAATAGGGGGCAGCATTTTCACATAGCAACACCGACATTGCTCAGTGACAAGACACGCAGCCTCCCAAGCAGTGAATTTCCATCTACAGGTGATCAGGGAAAAAACACTTTCCAGTGCCACCACAGAAGTCAGCATGGCCTGTATTTGTTGATGTTGATTGTTGATGATCTGGTCTACCTGTGGACTGTGAGTCATGTTTGTCGTTACAAAACATGAAGGTGTCCACGTCCATTGTAACAAATGAGGAAATGCATTTACCTGTCAACAGATGAGTCGCTAACAATCTCCTGGTCTGTGGCTCCTTCATCTTGCTGCATTATCTTAATACACCTGTGATTCTGTACTAACAACTACAGTAGTACAGGAATTAAATGCTTCAGAGCCTGTATAGTTAGAAAGATGCTCCTATAAATACAAAGTCTAAACTGGAATGACTTCTTGGCTGCTACTACCTTTGATTGATCATTTGACAGGTGCTAACAGACGCTCAATACGTGACGTAGTAGGTCATCAACAGAGACCTCAATCCCACCATGCTGCTTTGAGTCAAGCTCTAGATCAAACCAATCAATACACAATGTGTTCAGGCTGACATTTCACTTGACCCTCAACACCCTAGTGACTAAACAGGACGTCGCCTCTGCACTCAACACGTCGGCCCTCTCAAGCAGCTACAAAACACCACCGTCTCATGGAGGCTTATTCTTTGAATCTAGTTTGTACATAAACTAATTCTCACCCTGATTAGTTGATTTCCGGGAGGTAATAATCGCTGACACGTCAGTCGCCTCCCACTCCGACTGGAATTTCCCAGTAATGAGCAGTTTTTCCAGGATGCAAGGATGTGCACGGTGAATACATTAGGATTATGTAATGATTACAGACCTGGCAGGTCTTGAGATCATATATTGACCGAGTCAGTTTGAGTGCAACATGTGCAACACATGGCAAATTGTTTTTAGAGCTTTTGGAGAAGCCTGAGGCTGTTTTGCTAGAAGAGCTACCATAGTTTCAGTCCAATTTAATTTAGAACCAGAGTATTTAGGTTGATCTGTGAAAAAAAGTCTCTACATCCACATTTATGCTGGTCCAATATCAATATGTTGAACCAAAGCCATTCGGAATGCAATGCACACTGACTTTCTCATATCATATACTATGTGCAGGTTAAATATTCCTCCATGGTAGAGCAGATTCCCAAAAGGAGACAGTTAGGCAAGTAAACAAGATGCACTTTCCTCTGGTGTGTGTACAGCTGAGCTTGCACCGACGTGAGGATGGTGTCCCTGAATAAATGTTTGCCAAGCTGCCTGCACACAGTGGTTTGTATATGTCATTGTGAAGACACTCGGAGACATTCATTCAAAATGCACATTGTCATTTTTGCTATTAGAAGCAAATGATTTGTAAATTATGTGTAGTAAAGGAGAAAGTCATCTGCGTAGCCGGAGCACCACAGCCACTAGTGTCCTCTTTAGTCGTCCTCCAACATGCACACACTCCCCCCCTTTCTCTCACTCTCCTCCCTCCCCCGTCTTTCTCTCACCAACATACACACAGTTTTCTCAGACAGCGTGAGTGCCTGACTAAAGGAGGGAGGGCTGTCCAGGCTGCAGTGTGGTGAGAGTGTGTGTTTGTGTGTGTGAGTGCTGGGCGGACTCCTTCTGTAATGGTGCCCCATGTGTGACTGTGCTGACCGCGACAGCCATCCATGTGCACAGCGGGGACTTTCTCAGCGTGCAGATGGTGTGAGCAGTCATAGGAAAAGTTTATAACAGCTCATTTGAGCCTCAGCTAAATCCATCCACTGTGTGCTGAGAGGAGCAGCGGCGGCAGCAGTGCTGGAGCACTTCACCTCGACTCCAACAGTTGTTGATTGATTCCGTGTCACTGGACTGGACACTTGTGCATCATTACCCCTCACAGGGACTAATCAAGGCCGATTGTTCTGAAGGGTGAGTCTATATTTGGGATCCTTGGCCTGATGCTTGGACAGTGTGTTTTGAATATGTGCAGATGTAACTGGTACCTGAATGTTGGAGAGACACATTTCCTTCACACAGCTACAGAATGACATGAAGCTGTGGGCAAAAGCTGTCTGCTGACTGAACAAGTATGTTGTATGGACACTTCAGGATAATACCGTTCAGTCAAGCAGCAGTACAAAGAAAATATTGTGGCATTTTGCTGCCGTAACAGTACAATTTCCCTCCAGGGATCAATAATCCATCTGTCTATTTCCTACATTTATTACTTGTAATATTCTACAAGTGATATGTTCATCACTGATACATACAGGGGAGGTCATCGAGCATTATTCTGATTTTTATTTTGTACACAATACTTTCACAAGAAGCCTTCAAAAATGTTTTCGATCAGACCTGATCCCCAAATTCATGGATCATTAATCTAATTTCCAGTGTCATACATATTGAAATTAAAGGATAGGAAATGCACCAAACCTAGACAGGCGTGGAGATCACACCCAAAGCATATTAGAGAATTATATTAAATATTGAATGAAAATAATCAGTTATAACCAGTGTGCCTCGTATTTTGAGGTTGCTTTTAGTCATTCAGTCCAAATCCGTATGCTTACTATTCTTATTAGACCAGTATTTTTTTTGAAGGGCTTGTTAATTCTACCGAGGACGTACAGATGGCGAGACCGTGGCATATGCCATCCAAAACACCGACCCCTGTCTGCCGTCGGCCGGCCAAACGAGAGGGAAACTCAATTATGTCTGGATTAATGTGTTAGTTATGCTGCCTGCGTCACTGCATGCAGCCACTCAACGTTTTATCAAGTGAGAATGTGCCAGAAAAGGAAAAGAAAGAACAATGTGAGGGGAAGCGAAAGGAGAGATAAAATGTGAACATATCTGCAACTCGCTCCCCCACCTGGAGCGTTAATGGAAAAGGAGGATGTGAAAGCAAATAAGGCACAAGGAGGGACGATATGATGACCCCTGTGTGCCAGGAATGTCCGCAGTGCACAAGCTGTGCTGCTGGAAAGCCCAGGGATCAGGTTCCCCCTGTCAGCTGCTGCACTTGGCTGGTCCCAGTGATATCTGTTTATTGGGAGAGGAAGGGATGGAAACGCAGGACTGAAACTGCAGTAAAGCCGAAGTTGAGATCATGCTGGAAAATCTAGAGGTCGCAGGGCCTTAAAGGAGATTTGCTACCCGGCATACAGTTTGATACCTCTTTTATGTCGGGCCATTAAGACCACGGCCAGCAGCTGGCGAGATTAGCACAAAGAATGGAAACTGAGACGGCTCTGTCAGAGGGTCATAAAATTCACCTTTTAGCATCTTAGAAACGAACCAGTTACAGCTCATTTAAACAAAAACATTTTTTAGATGAACACCTGTGCACCTGCTCCGGTAAGTCAATCTTTGTTTACGACCAGGAAAGACTTCCATCGGTTGTGTCTGCTGGTTTGGTGTGTGTGACGAATGCTGCTGCTGCTGCTGCCAAAAAACAAAAACAAGGGAGGGTCAGACCATCACTTACAAATGTGTGACTATTAGCACAAGTGACCCTAAATGTAGAGATTATTTAGTCAAGAAAACATGTCCCTACTCTTACTTCTCTCTTTACATCCAGTGAAACCTCCTGCAGCAGGAGTGTGAAGGACATGTATCTTCACCAATCTTCTGCTCCTGGATCAACCTATCACCCTGGACTCACGTAGGAGAACATAATGAAGGAATGGTTCTTCTGTCGTGACCTGGCCGTAACCCCCCCCCCCCCCCAAGCATTAAATCATGGTAGACCCTAATTGGGTATGTGCTGGAAGGAGTGAAGGATGTGTTCCTGTTGGAGGTGTGTGGGTGATGACTTCCATCCATCTGTGAATCAGTTCCTCTTTCACATCCTCCCCAGTTGTTCACACGGCAGCACAAGCCTTCCTCTCGACTCTGGGGCTTCATCAGAAACACACTGCGCTCGAGGTAGCAGCTTTGGTAGCACTGGGTTATATTTGTCTTTAACACATGTGGGTCATGGAGGCCTTGCTGTGCTCTCTTTTCAGAAAGACGGCTGCACAGGAAGAGATTTTCCAGCACTGACCAGTCAGTGAGTGTAGGGACCGAGTAGGTTGGTTCTACCTCGTGTGCCTCACCTGTATTTCATTCACCTCCCACCTGTTTGTCGTTGTGTGATTAGTTCAGCTGCTCCCGGCCATCTTGCCGGTACTAGTCCAAGTTTTTTGTTTTACTTTTCCAGTCATTTGAGTCCTCAGCTCATCAGTTCCTGCTTGTCTCCACTCTCTGTGACAGATGGCAGCTAATGAAACACCGCTAATGAAAGACGAGTTTAGGTCTTTGCCGGGTGGATTGTCATGCTGGGTCCCATGTGTCCACCGATCACATCTTAATTGGCGTACTGAAGGAAAGAAACATCAGAGACGACAAGAACAGTATTTTCACCTGTTTGGGCTGGAGCTTCTAAGAGGGGCTGGCGACAGCAATAAATGATAAGAACTCCTGTATTTTTCTGCTAAAAGCATAAGCTGAAAGCCCCGTTAATCTGACAAATAAAACAAATACTCTCCAACTGCTGCATCCCTTCTGCTCGTGGATACTTAGAGAGGGTTAGGCCGTAAATGGCTGCATGTTTTGATCCACTGAAGCGACTTTTCTTTTTCAAGTGCTTTCAGATGACTGAAGTTGGCAGGGGGACGTATGGGACCAATGGTGTGAACTGCAGCTGCTGATAATGCAGAACTGAGTGCTGAAGCCAGTCAGACGGTCATGTCACTGCCACGGGGTATAAATAAGTGATAGATGATATTTATCAGTGAATCGTTTCGGCAGGGGACAAAAGTCTGTGCTTGAGGAAAGATAGCGCCCCAACCCCTCCCCACACAAAGCATTCAGTTATTAATAAAAACCAAACAAAACAGAAAAAAATAGTAATTACTGACTGCAACCAACCAGCACAGGGTGACTGGGGTCTGTTGGCTCTGCTGTTTACTGTCGCCTCTTAAGGGGGCAAAGTGGTACGACAAGACAGAAGACAGCAGCTTACAGAGGATCCCTTCAGTGATACCACACCGTAGGAGGCAGAAGCTCTGCTGCACACAGATTTCTGGCCACAGACTATTCCCTGGCTAATATTTTGACCACACACTTCCTGTGGTCAGATTTCCTGCCTCCGTCCGACCCTTCTCCGAATTTTTGGACAGTTTTGGGAACAATCCCTGTTGGAGGAATGTACGAGACGTTCTGAGTGCAACTTTAATTTCCCAGAGTTAGGGGCCGGCTGACCGACTGGCTCAATTCGAACAAAGACATCTCAAACAGACGTTCACGTTTTTGTGCACTGAGCTTCACATACGTGTGCAAACAGTCTGTGTAAGCACCGAACTCCGTTCGTTCACTTTGAGTTGTGTCTCTGTCAGTTCTTCCTGTTCTATGTCAGTGTACTGGCCATGTTTAGTTCCTTTTGTCACTTTTGTCTCTAAAAATCTCATGTTTACTTCCTGTCTGACATGTGGGCCCACTCACCTCCACACGCTTTATGATGATTTTACGATTTTGGAAATCCTTTTATTAGCATGTCTTTCATTCATTTTGTTTAAATGAGATAAATCTCTTGGCTTTTAATGAATATTTGAAAGTAAAAATCCCCAGTGGCTGCTCAGAAAGGAACACTAAAAGGCACGATATAATTTTCACTGATGGACAAAGACAGACTGTCTGTACCACCTGAGCCTGAATGCTTTGAATTATTCATTCTTGCTACTGAGACGCCTCCTTGTTCCTTTGACTTTTTCTCTCCAACACTCTATCTATATTTCTTAGCTCTGTCACAGATATGTTGCAGCCTGAGAAAATATGACGCCACAAAATGTGGAGGGGCTGAGTAGTCCCTGTTTTGTGTGTGCGTGTGTTGAGCTCCTGTTGTGTACAGCGAAGGTCACAGTGTCTCTTCCCACTGGTGTTTCAGTTTGGTCAAAGTTCTCAGGCACACTGTGAGAAAATTCTCAAGCGTTCTTCAACTGAGAATGTAGAGTGCATGTTTAAATTAGTGTGTATACACACGAGCAGACAGCTGCTCTGTTGTGATATCATCAGCAAACCTACGCAAGGAAAAATGAATTAATACTCACAATTAATACTAAATGTCTATATACATACCTATAAATAGTAAAATCAGAAATACTGACAATTTTGCAGTGGTCTGTTGTTTTTTTTTTGTTTGTTTCCAGAGATGTATGGGGTGCTACTTTGAAAGATAATACACGTTTGGACAAGAGCATCACTTTTGAAATAGCCCGCATTTTGCAGATCTTGACTAACATGGCGTTAAACATGCAACAACTTGTGACGTGTGGGTCTGAGACATGTTGAAAGTTTACAGCACTGCAAATGTCTGTCACACTGACTCTTAGTACCTTGAATGAATATCATTTAAACAAATAAATGAAGGCTTCTTTGTTTCTTGTCTTTCAACATGAATCATGCCATTTGATTCAGACTAATCAGCATTATTTTATCACGTTCCCCTTATATTTATATATTGTATTTACATACTGATATTTATATATTTCCTGATTATACCGTGTTTTTCTATTGATATTATAATTGTTATTCTACAATGACATATTTATGTTCTTGGTTGGTGTAAGTGAATCCTAAATTCTCCCTGGTGATGAATAAAGTGTTTCTGATTCTGCTATTGCTGTGAGCTGATTGCCTGTTGGCACCTTGACAGCTTATTTTCAAGTGATAGCTGAGATGAGCCAGTTTACACCACTACAAATTTATCTGCAATGGTTTTGTCTCTTTGTGTTTCTCAAGTCCAACGTGACCATACGACACTGATTCCATGTCTGTGATGAAGGTAAAAGGTTCATAAACACTACCATTAAGACACACCTGTGTTTGCATTTGGTTTGCAGAAACGCTCAATGCACCTCTGGGAGGTCGTTTTTTAAAGTGCTGACTTGACAAACCAGTAAGACAGTGATTTGTTCTTCCAGAGACTATCGCTCTCTTCATAAATGTGCTTCCAATTCTTGTTTGGCATCAGCAACATTTAAACTCTGACAAACAATATTACCTTCTTTTTTTGCTGATGTTAGCTAAAAACACTGTCCACCTAGTTCACATGAAGGGAAAAGGTTCAAATATAATAAGTAGGTTATTGCCAACATGACACAAACAAATGCTCTGTGAGTGAGCACGCAGCTGATTGAACGAGTCTGAGCAAGCAAAAAATGGGCCATGCTTTCTTGGATTACCTGCACTGAACCACAGCTCACATTTACACTCGCTGAGCTGCTGCTAGGAGGGAACTCTGCCAGGCTGCATCTGGTCCTCATCTGCATCTGCTCGCTTGGATGTCCACCAAGCCAGGCTCAGCGTGGCCAAGGGTAGCATTGGAAAGCTTAAACCTAAAAGCAGTCAACCACTGAGATGTAGGTTAACCTGCACTGAAAAGAACTACCACAGTAACCGCATGCATGGAAGGCGAAGGTCTCTGAGAGGTTGCAGGGGTAAAGTTCACTCACTAAGCAGCACTGCACCTGCAGAAAAGGTTTGTAGCTGAGATCCACAAGAATCTCTGGAAGGGGGCTATGGCAATGTTTCTACAGCGCTCTGGTCTGGGTGTGGCAAACCAGCTGACCCCCTCCTGGTTGTCATCACATTTGACCTCCCGACCTGGGGATGGTGGTGGTGGGGGGGTGCTTTGCCAGTGTTTTTATCTGCTGTACAGTGCTCCGGTCCTGGGTATAGCCACAAGCCGACCCCCTCTCTGGTTGTCATCACATCTGAGCCCCCAGTTGTCATAACGTCTGACCTCCAGCCCTGAGGGGGGCCTTTGTCAGTGTCTTTATACGCACTGCAGTGCTCTCATCCTGGATGTGGCAAACCAGCTGACCTCCTCTCTGGTTGTCATCACATCCGACCTCCAGCCCTGAGGGGGGCCTTTGTCCGTGTCTTTAGCCGGGCTACAGTGCCTTCTTCCTGGGTGAGGTCAACTGGCTGACTCCCCACCACCATAGTAAACAACAGCGTTAGCTAAACTCTAAGGCCAATTTCTCGTTGTTTCCATTTGGTTGTTTTTCCTCCATTTAAGCTTTAAACTGATTTTACTTTTTTAATGTTTATAAAATGATATCTATACTCAGGAAGATTCACAAATTATGCATCACCTATTGGAAAATACATTTATGTTTATGTCTTGTTGTAATTCCCAAAATCTTTCAATCGAAGTAAACAATTTCTCCTCTTTGCAGGTTGGTGTGTCAATGGATGACCCGTGTGTGTCCCACAGCAGTCCCAAACGCAGCGGAGGTCAGACCAGTATGGAGGTCCAGAAACAGGGCAGGCAGGGTGTCATCAGGTGTGGGTGGCTGAGGAAGCAAGGAGGTTTCGTCAAAACCTGGCACAGCCGCTGGTTTGTGCTGCGTGGGGACCAGCTGCTATATTACAAAGACGAGGAGGAGACCAAAGCCCTGGTAAGGATATGTACACAGTGACTAATCACTTTGAAATCACGCCATCACACACACAACAGATGCCAATAACACGATCAAACATGTCCCAGTGCCATGAATGTCCAGACATCATTAACCATCCAGCAGGCATATTCTTGAAGTACTTTTAGATTCAGCTAAGTCTACAGAATTCATTCTTTTTGAGCTGATTTAGTAAAATTAGATTGAGAGAGAAATCAGAACGTGTAGAAAGTGACCGTGAACAGATTATCATTAGAGCTCTTTTACCATCTGATGCATCTGCAGATTGAAGGATATGGACAAAGTTCAGTCTGCTGGTTCATTGGCATGCAGAGAAGGACACTCCATAAGGTCCATAAAACCTGAATTTCACGGACCCACAGAGCAGATCCAGGAATCTGGTCGTGGTGGCCAACATTTTGGAGTTCTGATACCTTGACGTCTTTTTGGCTGTTGTACAGAGGAGTGGTGTTTTAGAGACAAAGTCACTTGTTTGCTTATTTCTTCATTTGCAAAGAAAGTAGAAGCACATTTTCCCATATTTATTCCAAACAAACAATTTTTTTCCAGCGGAAACTTGAACACAATTAAAATCTTCTGCTCATCTATCCAACTCCTTTCTGTCTGGCTGATTTCCCGGCAACCTCGTTGCAGCCAAACCACATCAGCAGCAGAAGTTTCTGAGGGTTTAAGCTCCAGACCTGAACGTGGGCTGTGGTCCAGAAAGAAGGAGATGAGAGGATTCTTCACTGCTATTTCTGGGCAGCTACTGCTGCTGAGCAATGTACTAAAAACACCATTGTCACAGTTTTGCTCTGGTTTTTGGTGCCATGAATATCCTGAGGGATTGTTGCAAATGCTTTGGAGCCGTGCTCAACGACAGAACAATTCTCGATCTTGAGAAATATTTTGCCACTTACTGCATGTTACCCCACCTCCAACTCGTATTCAGTATTGTCCTTACTTCAGCTACCCAAGGAACACTTCACCTCTATGTTTAGCATCTTTCCATTGTGTGCCCTACTTCTCAAACAAAAATGAACACATATTTCAAATAAGTGCTACTTCTAGCGAGTTTCAGTAAAACTAGGTCAGGCAGAGATCTTATGTCTCGACGACCTCTGACGGAGAGCAACACAGACCAGGACAAAAACAACATTTTATCAAAGGCCAGTGACCAACAGAATCCAAGATACAAGAAGTAACGTCATTCAAATGTACCAACAGACACTGCTCGCCTGAAAGTGCAGCTAAATTCCTCTGTCCTGTGCCATCAGCATATTAAACAGGAGTTTGGAGCTATTTTAAATTACACTATTAATGTGCTGTGAAGGCTCCATGTGTTAGAGCTGCCACATTAGGGAACGGAGCATCTGCCTTTCTCTTTCCCCATGAAAACACAAATAACAACACTCAGACTAATTAGACAGTTTGTTTCCTCGTGTGTGACAATCAGTTTCATCAGTGCTTCAAATGGCAAAAAGAATTCACTGTATCATCACCTCAGGTTCCATGAATCATAGTGCTCACTGTACAAGCCAGTATGTGAGGTTACACCTTTTTATAATTTATATGTATTATTATATTTATGAGACAGCAAAGTGGCAAACTCACTGACACACATGCACAAAAATAACTGGAAAATATATTGTTTGCCAGTAAATGCTTTAATGTGAGGCAGTAGCAAAAGGAAAAGTTTGATTTGAATCAAACGTGATTTCAATACATACACACATTGTGTAGTGAAAACACAAGGGTCTAAGAACCCCCCCGTCTGTTAAATGGAAGATGGTCTCTGGTGACAGAAGATGACAGTGGTGGTGTGATTGTGGTGTTACCGTCGTCACTCCGAGGGACCTCGTCGTGTCCCGTACAGTTGGGCCAAACCTCTCTGAGCAACGTGTGGAATCTGAGGAATGGGAGGGAGATGGAGGTGAGAGGTCACGGAAAGGCACGCCAAGGGTACGACACGTGTGGGCTCAGCATCAACATGCCGTCTGCATGCCCTTACTCGTCCATGGAGATGTACACACACACACACACACACACACTCAGATTTCATCTGCCTGAGCCATAAACAAAGACCGTATTCATTTAGCGGGTGAAATGGTGTGATTATTGTAATTTAAACCTTTTAGAACTCTGTCAGCCAGTAAATGCAGCAGCATTATGAATCAATGACGGAATTGTGAAGGAATACATCAAGCCAATTTCATTTTAATATAATTCAGCAAGAAATGAAAGGCATTAGAATATGATTAGGATGTCACGATTCCAGACACAACGTGTCTTGTGGATGAATATTAATATTTATGGCTCAAAGCAGCAAGTTTGAATTCAGACAAAGACGATGATGAAAACAACTGGGTTTAATGAGAACTTGCATTAAGTCAGTTGTTCACCATGAAAATCTTTTGGTTTCTTCTAAAACCCATCTGACCTTGACATTTAACAGCAGTAAATGTTGTGGTAAATGTTTTTGTATTTTTATTCATAGTGCAGCTCTGTGACGTCTTTTTTCACTATTTTCAGCCAGTGATGTCACAATGATCAGACTTGTGCATCTGATCAAGGCCGACACACACGTTTTGTGCGATGCTTTTTTGGGCCACATCACTCCCTGATGTTAACAGGTTTGAAGTCCATCGGAAGCATGTAAACATCTACAGATGAGACAGTCAACTGTGACTAAGTCACATCAAGTACTGGATCATGAAGCTCCTTTTTCATGTCAAATGTTTTCTGGAATCTGAATTGCAGAGGGATTACATGCTCAGTGGATATGTGCCTGATGTGTTTCAGTGGATATGGAGGCTTTATCCCAGTAAACACTCCTTATAGCCACTTATGACGCCAAGTACCGTGGATGTTTCTCATCGAGTGTTCCCTGCAGTATGTTGAGACACGTCTCGTTTCTCTCAGAGGAGTCGAGTTTGATTTGTGGGCCGTAGAATTCTTTGTGAATTGATTGTCAAGTTGAGTATTATTTGACAGTTCTTGCACATATACTGGTCACTGATCCCTCACTCAGGATGAGATAGAATATGGGCAAACTGGCAAGAATTGTTAATGAGGAGGGATTCACGTGTTCTCTGCTCTGTGGTTGGTGCCGCTGCTCTCGAGTTTTAGAAGGTAAAACACCGAGAACCCTGCTCATCCAGCCGCATACTAATGTCAATGGAGTTGATGAGCTGAAATGCTCTGCAAGTCAAAGAAGTCTCCTGCAGCTGTGCTCTGGTTTTAAAGGAGTTACATGTACATGAACTGAGTTAAGAGCATGATATCAGACCACATCGTCCAGGTCAGGAGAAATCAATATACAGTATATATTTATACAGGCACCTTCTCGATCGGAACTGATAACTTGGGGATAATCCACATCAGCAGGGGTACAGTTCCAGTTCAGTGTCAGTGTCAGTCTGTTTTGCTGTTCATTGGCTTCTAGAAGAGAATAAATCCTCTTCAAATTTTTTTCATTTAATAAGGTTATAAGGAAATAAGGTTGAAAACACTCTGGGACACTCTCATACTTATGTTGAGTATTTTTGTACTTCTTCAGAGTTCATATGCATGGATATGAAAAGTGGTTGTTGGTTTTCTGAATTGAGGCTTTTTCTTAGGCAAAGCTACTGATGTGTAAAACCCATCTTCAAGCCAGCTTCTCTTTGAATGAAGACCAAAGCTGTCTGCAGCAGCTTCACTGAAACTGACGGTGTGTTCTCCAGCAGCCTGCACATAAATCGCTGTTTTTTTGTTTTGATTTGTTGTCGTCTGTGGGATCTTGTGGGATTCGATGTGTCACAGAAACATTCTTCAAACCCTTTTCTCCTCCCATTCCCTCTTGTTCGCGTTCACTGTTAACTCCTTCTTTAACTTCCTGTCATCGCCCACAGTTAATTCAATCAAGACTGACCAGCATATGTCTTATTTGTGAGTGTTATGCAGCCACAGCTGAGATACTTCCACCGTGGCTTTGAAACATGACTCAGTACGTTCGACCTCTCGGCTCTGTGATGGAGGGATAATGATGATATTTATTGGACTGATGGAGCCGACAGAGCAGAACAGCCCTAAGTAGCTCTTTGCTGCCTCAACAGGTCTTAGAGCAGGCAGAGTCATAAAAAACACGAGGACAGACAGATGCACCAACACACTCTGGTCGTCACAGGGAGAAAATACACCTCACGTCTCCAGGTCTCCCACTGAGTTTGACTTCCTGAGTCTGAAAGGCCACTGAAGCTGGAGAACAGTAATTATCAGATAAAAGGGCTGCTGATCAACCAGCCAAGATTTAATGAGGACATAAATGACCTGTTGCAGCAATAACTTATGGTTCATTGACTTCAGTGAACATTTATCTGTTTGCAATCTGAGATCCATTTAGCCCGTACCAGAGACATCGTTTTTATTTGTCAGGCAGCTTTATTTCGACAGTAATTAATCACATGACTTCATGTATGTGAACGACAAAACTCACAGGAGCCAGAGAAGTCAGTTTTGGAGTCCAGAACAACACGTTTTTGCAGTTCGTAAACAGCAATGACAGTACTGGAAATGTAGGTTGTGATACGCAATGTCCACAAGAAAACGCCTCAGAGAGAAAGTACATCTGTACAAATCTGTTTTATAGATGCAAATATTTACATTAAAACATTAACACTTGAACAGTCAGACATTATAAAAATGCCTATTGGTGTGTCTGTGTGTGTTGTGTAGTTTAAATGAATGAGATCAGTTCAACAACAGATACTGCAACAAGCCTCCAGGGGGCGATGACGATCTCTTTTGTCAATCGAATATCTGCTGATTTACTTAGCTGAAAAACACCCAGTTGTGTTTTTCAGGATCTTTTTAGTTTGATTTACTGACACATTGAACCTGTTGATGCTGCTTTTCCTGACACACATTTCCGTTTGTTCCCTAAATATGTTTCATACATAAGGGAAATTCGCAGGTTTTGCGTCACTGCACCAATTTCCAACAATGACTTCATGGTAGTAAATGACAATGTAAAAAATGAAAAGAAAAAACACACACACACACACACACTGGGCTGGGCAGCGGATTTCTTCTGGGTAAATATTACTCGGTCTGTGGTCCGGTTTGTCTGCAGCTAATTAACGGCCACCGTGGAGGATGTGGAAAGTGTGGCTGTGGGACAGTATGGGAGGAGGCTGCACAGGACAGAAATGTTCTTTACACAAGTCATTGAAGTTTTACTTCTGTTTCTGGCGAATCACTCTGATATCCCTGATCTGTTGTGTTAAATGAGAAAAACATACTTTGAAGGCTCCACATCAAGCAAATGCTCCATCATATCTGTTCCATTTTATAACCTTCCTTTAAATCACTTCATCTGGGGCCTCAGGTAGGGTTTCCACTTCCTGGTTGTCACAGTTATGGCTCATTAAAGAGTTCTTTCTCTCAGCAGGAAGGAAACCGACTCCCCTCAGATCCTGTTAACATGTGTGAGTCCTTAACACTGATGCTCTCACCGGTGCACATCTTGTCCGCATTAGCATGAACCCCGATAGGAGGTCACGGTCAGTGACCTTTATCTATTTGCACTTTGTCCGAGCTTTTAATCAAGTGAAACATCACCGCTTCAGTGCACGGAGGGTCGACCTGCGGATGGGTACATTTGTTTCAACTTTTATTGCCAGCGTTTTTTTCTGCGGCCACCATGATGAGACGAAGACACGCATGTGGTAAAAGTAACGGCTCACAGGTGGCTGCAGACACACACTGTCAGAGGTGAATATCGTACATCCAGCGTCATCACCGTCGGTTCTGCTGATCCCGGCCAGGTTTGTGGCAGACGGATGATGTTAGTTCAGTCTTTCTGAGAAAAGACGATGATGCTATCTGCTATTTAAAGCAGAGAATCTCTGGCCTTTGGGCTGAAGCAGAGACCGTGCCCCTGTTCTGTGCTGCCTCATTTCATAACAACACACCACACCGACCAGGAAGAGACACACACAACCTCTGGGGCTCACAGAGATGCTCATACATATGATTTTGCCACGTCCTTTGACAAAAATCTCACTTTTTAAAGTGTATTTTTCTCTTGATCGTCCGTGAGGGTTGTTATACTTGAACAATAACATGAACAATGACTGATTCAGTATTTAACCCAGTATGTTTGGGTCTGTCTGTTGTTTATTCTCCACAGGGAGCCATTCTCTTACCTGGAAACAAAGTCACAGAGCACCCAACCAGCGGAGATGAAGGGGGAAAGTTTCTTTTTGAGGTCATTCCAGGTAGGACATAATGGACAAATTGTTATTAGTCACAGAAATAGAATGTAAGGGTCTGCTTTAGTTACATTCAGTGATTCTTTGTTGCAGCTGCAATGTTTGTTGTTGATGATGCTGGTTAAGCAATTTTATATGATTTTGCTGAACTCCTACACAGGCAGTTCAAAGAGGTGGATGATTTTTTTGGACTGATGAGTCGGCACCATCAAAAATGCAGGAGGTACAATGTTCAAACTGACAGAAATATGACACTGGAAGAAACTGCAGGAGGGAAGAAAGTTTCATTCTCTGAAAAAATAAAAGACATCACTGATACATGATTCAATAGAACTCCCAGGAATACTTCCCCAGGAGGCAAAGTGCCAGGAATGTGAGGATTCGATATTTAAAATCCAAACAAACCAGCTGATGATGTGTGCAGCAACTTCTGTGCATATATACCTGAATGCGTATGCAACAAAGGAAATGCAAAACATACAGAGACAAACACTGAACAAATAGCAGCACACAATCCCTCGTAGGTCCGTCAGTTAAAGGTCGACTGATGGTCGCAGCCAAAAACAGCCGTGTGCTTTGGGCACGTGGCCAGAGCTGACAGATGAACAGTCCAGGTGTGCCGGCGCTTTGCTTCGCTCGTGTGTTCGGATGCTTACTGATGGTTATCAAGTAGTTCTAGAAGTCGGCAGTTGCTCATTTATGCTTTTTTTTTAAGTTGCAGGGTTTTGTTATTGTAGATTTCAAATTTTGCTGCAGCACAACTTTATTTATGTTGCATACAAGTTTCACAATGAGAAAAAAACACATCACTGCCATGCTGATGACACACACCTCTTCTTACACTCACACATTATACACTAGTAAATTCACCTGCTGTGGGAAAATACAGATTTATCTTATCTGTGTATGTTGTCTGCTTAAACTAGCTTACAAGTAAAAAATATTCTCTGATTCTGTCGTTAAAAAGTCAAGTCCAGTTTGATTTGTACTGAGAAAACTCACAACGGCCGTTATCTCATGACACTTTGTCGTATGAACTTCTCCAATTTCCAACGTTCCGGAAAGCTGTGAAAACACATTAAGCATCACAATGAACATCCGCCACTGTAGTTTCATTCAACAAATGAAATGTGTACCGCTGTCGCATCTTCATGCTGCAGCTGATTCTGTGTGCAGAGATCCATGAGCAGAGCTACTAGTTCCAGCAGTAATACCGCACAACACTTTTTCAGCTTTTTTCAGACAATGAAAGACGTTTTTAGTTCCGGTGCACACTGATGTATGTAAATATTGTCCTCTGTGCCACACTGCACATCAGTCTCGTTTCCAACGTACTAAAATAAGTCATCACATGCCTCACTGACTCATTGGCCACACTTTCAGTCTCAGTTCTCTGTTTCCAGCTGTGGCCACAGTGAAATATTCTGTTGTTTCTGTGTGTGAAACAGCAGGTTATTTTTGTAATGTGAGCAGAATGTTGTCTTTGTTTCAATGTAATAACATAATATGTTCAAGAGCAGGTGGTGATTTACTTTAAGAGATGTCAGATGTTGTGAATTGCAGCAGGGAGCAGTTTCAACCTTACCATGTCATTATTTTACCACCGCAGTAGTGGAAATATGGCTGGTGCATATTTCCCTCCAGAACCTCAGGCAACGCGCTCGACATGTATTACAAAACATGAAGAGCTTTGATTTGTGTCAACACACTAACATGGGCCGACGGGGGCAGATAACAGTTTAAGAACAAGATATTTTGTCCGCACATGATAATGTGTGAAGAACACAACGCCTCTGTATCATCTCGCTCTCTGACAGAACTATTTTTGTTCATGTTCTTGTGTACAATCTGTGAAGAAGGTTGGAGTACATGTGTCTTCAAACAAAGGCGACATCTGTGATGGCCTCAGATGTGCTCATGCAGACCAAAACCCTGTTTCAAATGTGACTGACCAAGCCATCACAATAAGAGCCTTGTGGATTTTGAACACATCTGCACCCAACAGCGTTTCAGCATTCTTACAGTACCACAAATAGACTATTTTCCTCTTTCTGCATCATCCTCTATGTCCTCATGCTGCTGGAAAACAGGATTGTTATGAAGCAGCAAATAAAGAAAAGAAGAGAAGCAGGGAGAAAGAAAATGAGAGGAAAACACAACACATATATTCCACTGGTCAAAGTCGGGCCCTGCAGTTTGAATATAACGCACAGAAAGTGGAGGACAGACGGGAAGTGATGGGGGTGGGGTGGGGGTTGAGGGCAATGAGGTGGAAGAGACTCAGTACAGTGAGGTCTGTTGTCTGAGTTGTGTACAAGTTTGCATATGACACAACTCTGAATTTCTAGCTTTCCTTTTTCTGTCGTTGTCTTGAGAAGTTACTTGACAAAGTTTCAGAACGGCTCCCCTCCAGTCACCGATGATGTTCTGGTGCTCGGCTTCTCATCTGTCTCATCTCTTTCATTGTGTGCTCATCCACATCTGGAAATGTGTTTAATCCGCAGACGGACATAGGGGGCTTACGGAGCGAGTTTGACCGGCAATATTTAGACTGGAATCAGGGATGTCTTTATTTTTACGGTGACGGTCTGTTAGCGTCAGACACACTGTGACCCGGTTTCATTTGCTGACAAGCTAGTACATGTGCAAACTGTACACACTTTACTGTGTTAAGTCCACAAAAGAAAGACATATGTGCATGCAAACTGTTCAGACAGGAGCAGAATGATCCTCTTCATGAGACACAAAGGCAGTGAAAAGGAAATCTCACCGTCTATATATCTGAAACACAGATCAGAACGGCCTAACGCTCAGGATCAGTTTTTATCTGCTTATGCTGAATCCTCCCAGGAATGTCAGGTATGATCTGAAGAGCAGCTCTGAGCACTGCAGGTCTGTCTTCAGCGTGCAGTCAGCAAAACCAGAATCTGCCTGCTTCCACCAAATAAGGATTCTGTAACATTGGCACCTGTAACATGATGTAAGTCCCAGTGGTCTCACAGGGATTCATCATCCCATCCTCATTTTGATGGGGCTGAACAGTGGGCTCCACCTCCCCACAGGATGAGTTCAATATGTCACTCTCTCTTTGCCCATGGCTGATGCGTTCGGTATGTTTCTGTGTCAGTCTGTCTTGGTCAGGCCACAGCAAGCTGCTGAATTATGAGAATATTTTCAGCCTCATCCCCCGAGGCCGCCATCCCCTCACTCAGCAGAGGACCTGTGTGGGATCATGTGGCCGTGAGTCGGTGGACGGCCTTAAGCAGAAATGTTTTACAGGGGCCAGTGACGGTCACCTCGCACAGTCTCAGAGATCGTTTGACTCTGGTGTTTAAATACACTGACGTCAAGAAGTTTCTGCATTTGAAGTGACGTTATTTTCCAGTGAAGCGAGGACACAGTAGAGGTCTTGTTTAAATATGCTCATAGTGCCCTCTTGTGGTCATATTGGTCATTACAGCAGCAGGCAACACAGACGATTCTTATCTTCTTGTTTTTATCTTCTTCACATTTAATCTTGAAGAGAGCTTCTCTGAAGTATCACAGCCAGATTATAGAACTCAGTCATTAGGAAAGAGAATCATCTTCGGGGGGCTTTGTTTGAAACGTGCGTAACTTAATTTCAAGTTGTTTTCAATAAGTCATAATTTTATTTTTAACAGTCAGTATAGGAGGGAACTATTGCACTTAATCAACATTAAATGACTCTATATGATGAAAATAAATTCATAGAGCTCTTTTTTATTATTTGTATACTGCTATGAAGGTGCAGTTGAGAGTAAGAATTGTCAGATCATTTTGCTACATTGACCCTGTTTTTGGGCATGTTTGCACCATATGTATTCCAGATCTTCAGATTTTAACATTAATGTGACGTAAAAGATCCAGCTTATTTCATGAGACTGTACAGCTGACAGGTCATTTATATATGACCTGTGTGCATGTTTTAAAAAAAAGTATAGACAATCTTTACTCAAGAATGTAATTACGATACTTCAGAGGTTATCATCTGAGGGTAATGACAGACATGTCAGACCACAGACTGTTCATTCAGTCCAGACGTTACTTATAAACTGATGACGATGGAGTGATGGCTGGATGAAGGAATCGTTTTAAAAAGAGTCCTCTTGTTGGTCAACCTGTAGATCTGTAGGTCGTTGATGAAATGTGATGAACACTGTGGTTAACCAGCCCCAGCAGTATAAAGTGTGTTAATCAGTGGTGCTGACGTGTCAGTGTCAGGATGTCAAACTCCCTTCACCTGTGTCTATGAAAAAACACCACCTAAAAAACTAATATTCAGAGAACGCCTGCTTGAATAAAATACTGTCAAAGCTCTCTCCACCGTCACAGCTTGCATCTTTTAATCCATACGCAAGTTTTATTAAACCAATCTGATGCGGCGCAGTAGCACACAGCTCTCAAAGTCCATGTGATGATATATTGATTTAATTAGTTGCCTGTGTAATACCCACACGGCCTCTGGTGCGTCATAAATCCAGCCTGAATATGAGCAACTGAATCCTGGTGTGCATCAAGAGCGAGAGCAGAGGAATTGATTTTATGGATATTAGTGTAGTGAAGGCGACTGGGGCAGAATGAGTGACGGTTCTGTGTGGAAATCTTTGTGGACAAAAAGTGAAGTGTGTTGCCGATCTTTACTTGGTGTGAATCTCCTGCAGTGTGTTGACCTCCAGGAGGAGTCGTGGCCTGACGTTACATTTCTCAGGAGCAGCTGCTGGGCTGTGGATGGTCAGAAACATCTCAGACAGACTACATATACTTGAATGGTTTCTTTTCCTGCTGATGTATTTGTGCAGTTTTATTCCTTCTGAGAATGTCAATGTAGTCGTGAAAAGTATGTTTTTCATCATCATCATCATCATCATCAGTGTCATTTGCTGCAGTGGGAGGACGTTTGTCCTCGGTTCCACCTAAAAAACATTGTACTTTGGTTGGACAATGCACAGGCGTCGTTGCTGAAACCTTCTGTATTCAAACCAAGATAAAGCTCCATGCTCACGTTACCGCTTCAGCTACCAGCTTCTCTGGAGTTGATCTCAAAGGTTTCCGCCTCAAAGTCTTTTGTCAGGTCTGTAATTTGAAGGAGAGCAGATGCTTTGGTCAGGAGCAGATGACAGAGGCATACGTCACTGTCACAGGAGAAGGCAGAACATGGCTTTTTGTGTTTTGGCAGAATGCCTTAACCCTTTAAGGCCGATGGGCCCTTGGGAGGGCCCGAGAAATCCTGGAATTAATGCACACGGGACAATGGTGTTTACTTTCAATTGTCGATCAGAGTTTATACTCTAATGTTCACTAAAGAAGGTCCGATGTGCATTTTAGTGCAAACGTGCTACGTCCGTTCAAATTCTATCAAATGTGATAAATATGTAGTCCAGGAGTTGCAGAAGGTCCTCAGTGCAATCTGTCCAAATGGAATCATTGTTGGCAGAGTGTTCTCCGTCAAAAATTGGGGGAAATCAAGTGATGATAGAAATTTCACATTTCTCCTGGTTTATTCCAGTTTACTCAGACATAGTGGCATATGAAACATTATTTACACGTGGATTACATTCTCCAAGGACAACACAAACACGCATATGAATGTTTTTACAGTGGAGTAATTCTTCATTTACTTTGGGTGTGTATTTTTAGGCGTTTTTTCTGAAAACATGGTCAGGGCTTAAGGGGTTAAAGATCCAGTGTCTCAACCCTGAAGGAATAATTCTGTTTCCTAACGATGTTTAATTAGTGTGTAGTAGTGCTGTGCCACAGGAGCGTTGCATTGCTGTTTACATTCTCCTGTATTAAACCATCACTCTCCACCCCGGACTTTCATTGACATGAACCTCTTACCGAACTGCATCTGATTTCCATTCAGCCGGTTGTGAATAAGTGGTTCCTGGTGCGAACCGACAGCTTTGTGCAGATGTCATGAGATGCACACTGCTCCTTTAAGTTTAATCTCCAGTGGCACTGACCTGAGACCTGCACTAACTGCCTGCTGGCTTCATACGTAACAGACCAATCCGACAGTGGTGGTACTGGTACAGTCCTGGACTTCACCAGTGGGAGATCGGAGCCAAAACCTTTGCAGCAGCTACTGAAAGTAGCAACTGAAAATTACATCAGGTTACAGAAATGTATGTTTCTACTTCCTGTTGGCTGCTATAAAACCCACAATAGCTTATTTCATGCCTCTTCCCATAGAACTGTGACTGGTGGAGGACTAAACTGGACATGACAGTTTACATGATCTTGTAACAATGCTGTCATTTACTGAGAAAATAATAATAATGTTTGGTGTTTTTCCATATGTCTTACACACACTTACTCGACCCATTTACATCTGAGCCAGAACTGACTGCGTGTTTCTACATTTTTTGCTCAAAATGTGACAAAGTGCAGACGACTGGGGACCTGAGAACGTCCAAACAATGGGCTGCATGCGTCTGGATGTGGTGGACACAGACAGAATTCCAGACGTCTTCTTCCTCCTCTCCTGCATTCTCTGAAGATACTCTGCCAACAGGCCACGTCGGAGGCTACGGAGAGGGACAGAACACGAAGCTGGGATGCTTACATAACCGTTTTATTGAGGGGATCAGTAGTTGACATGTCACATTCCGGTCTCCGCCAACAGCCTCCCACTGTAACCTCCATCTTGAACCCCTGCCCCCGCATGTATCAGGTTGGTCAGGTCTCAGCGAGGGCACATTTTCAGTCTGTGTTTCACTTGCTTGAGCAGCGTGTTTGTCCAATGAGGAGTCCCCAGAGTTCAGACCGATGGTATGTAAACTGATTTCACTGGATAAATATTTGGACGTCTCTCCGACTTTTCTCCATCTGAGCAAAGTCCGAAGAGCAGTGTCATTCCTAAACGGAATCACCCTCGGGTTCAAAGAGCAGACTCGACCGTTTAATAGGTGCCAATGAATGGTTTTCCCATTGAAAAACGATAAGGAGCTCATTGAAAAAAAGAGAGAAACCCCCGTTTTTCAGGACTTCTGGGCCACCGGTAGCAGCACTGCCGACCCTGCACGTCTGTATTTATAGAGCGCTGTGGATGAGTCATTTGGCCAAGTGCCCACGCTTCATTCGCCAGATTTACAGGTCCCCACTTTGGGGAGGGTTGCTTGATTTACGATGCACCTCCCTCCCTCCCTCCCTCCCTCCCTCCCTCCACCACCAGTTTGCACCCCACCCCTCGTACTTCCTTCAGACACAAGCAACGCACCATCTTGTCTTGCTGTTTCACGGCATTTCATTCAGCCGCTCGCCTGTTGAAACGTGCTTCCTCTGCTCCTTCAGCTCTGACCAACGTAAATGTAGGGTTCCTGAGCCTGACCTCGTGTGCGAGTGCCGCCGGCTGGCGTGTCACCGCTGTTGACTTAACAAAATGAAGTTAAACTTACCGGTGAGAGTTGAAGGTGACGTATATGAGGTGGAGTAGTGAAGGAAGGAAAGGGAGAACAGGAGGGAGAGTGGTAAGTGGGCTGGTGTGAGCTGTAAGACGGCGGTGCATCTATCTGTGGCGTAGAAGAAGAACTGATGAGGAAGTGGCACCGGTGGGCAGAGGTCAGCACCAACAGCTTCACCAGCGAAGGGGGCACGTCTACCTCTGCACCCTATGGACATTAACTCCAACCCAGGTCTGTGTCTTTGCATAACATGTACTGGTGCTCTGCCTGTGCTTCGGACTGTTTCTTTACGACGGTGCTGATAGAATTAGACTTTGCACTATTTTAAGATGCAGTTACAACTGCAGGATTGGGTAGAGTTACTGCTTAGACACTTCTGTGAAGGCACAAAGTGTCTGAAATGAACACTGTGGTATTGTGAAGGTGTTCGGTTTCCATGTATGTGCATCAGTTTGTCATGTTAAGGCTGGTTTGTTAGACTGTTCTCTGCCACTGTGACTTTCAGCGAGGAGCAGATGACTCTCTGTCATCACCATTTCTCTGATGAATTCATCTCGTAAAGAAGTATGTAAAAATATTGCAATATAAATGTATTATTGTGAAATTAGTGACCAACAAACACACTTCGCACATTCTTTTTTTTTTTTACACAAAAATTAACGATGGGCAATGAAACAAAGTTACATTCAGCTCCTCTGGCAATATACGATATTTAATATTATATAATTCTGCAAACATTTATGCAGCTACAAAATGATGCAACAACTATTGCAACTGATTCCTTTTACTCTGAGGAACTTTATTTTCTACACTGACTTTTCTATGCAGTTTATACTGAATAATATTTGTGATGAAATCTCATCATTGTTGGCCAGGTTCATGTGGAAAATCTTTTTTTTCCTTGTTGCCACCAAATTATTTCTGAATGTAAGATGTTCAGACGGATATAACCTTTGCATATTGGTGTAAAGTCACATAGAGAAACACACTGAACTGAACAAAGAGGATTGGAAATAATTTTGTGGTTGATGATACACATGCTCTCCGGCCCAAACACCTGTTCTTGCTCCATGTACCACGACGGTGACCGAGAAGGAAAATCTGAGTGACGGCACCAGACAATAGATACATCTGACAGACGCACAGGATCCGCCACAATTTCTTCGATGTACAAAGTAGCTTCATTGCCAGTATTACAATATGTGTGACACATACATGGTTTACAGTGCTTTTCTGTATGAAATAAGTATAAAAATATTTAACAAAGTATTAAATATTAAAATATAGTCAAATGTAGAAAAATAAAAAATGAAAAAGAAATGAAAGACAAAAAACAGAAAACAGTGCAAACCAGCAACAGTTTGCTCATCACTTTACATCAGCAATGCACATTGTATCACAACTGCTGGGAGTTCAGAAGGAGAAGACGACCAGTTTCCGCTGACCTCCCCAGGCTGATGTGACTTTTAAAATACATTATAGTCACAAAGCAGCAGGCGGACCATCATCGAAAGGACAGACAGTAGAATGTTTAATAAGAACATTTTCAGTCAATGAAACAGAAGATACATATACAAATAAAAATAATAATGACAATACAACACAATAGGGAGCACTGCTGAATGTTGACATAGGCTGTGAATAAACACCGGCCAGATTAAATGTCCTAAATATATTACAACCAGAGAACTAGACAGACCAAGTTTGTTTTTTAAATCCATTCACTTGTGTTTGTGTGAAATACTACCTTTAAAAAGTCTTGCCCGAGGGAGATAAATCATGCTAAGTAAAAAAGCCTTCTCATATATGGCTCAAATATCACTTTGCTTCAGGCTGATAACACGACAGATTCCTTAAGTCAGGGATCCTCTGGAGCAGAGAGAAAAAGCAGACACAAGAAATGGAAAATAATGTACAAGCATCTTGCAGCTTTTGAAAGGAAACTCATGCAGTTTCAAGAACGATATGATGAAAATGTGCAGATAGTGATGGAACCCTATGAATGCACCAGCACCCACTACATCAGTTTCACATATAAAGCCCTCTAAGTATCTGTTCATGCTGTCACAGAGGTATCCGCAGCACCGCCAAGAGACCGAGATAAAGTTCATTTTCTCCTGTCTGAATGTTTGGAGGTGTTGTTTACTTCAATGTTGTATTCAAGAAATCTCTAATTGGTGTGAACATCCTCACACCAAGGACAGATCATCTGGCTCCATCTTTTATTGATTATAACACAGGTTACATTTTAAATTAACAGCCCTACCTCAACAGAGGTTCGCTGACACTCGAATACACAACTGGACCAAAATATTTATCCCTATTTCTGCGTCCACTTAGTTAACAACCTTGCCCCCTTGCAGGGGGGTCTTGTTTTTTGGGGGGACTCAGCTCACTGCAATGCAGCTTTTTCAGACTGAAAGCCTTTCCTGGCTTTGTCAGAGAAAGCAACCAGAATGTGGAGCACCGGCTCAGACAGGACAGCTGCCATGGCCAAAGTGTGCTCTGATCCGGCCACAGCCGGGGAACAGTGTCCAACAGCTGCCCAAAGCTGGGCAGGAGGTCAACACATGGTTTCATAGTGCATGCCTCTGAGTTCCACCACAGATATGTGTCACACATCTAACGTAACTGGCACGCTCATGGGCTTATTGCATGTTGTACATCCGCTCTGGAAGCACGCCGACATTCCTTATTTTTGCAGCAAAGACGCTGCTGCACATATTTCACCTAATCAGTTCAGTTGTGGGAACAACTAGTGTTGTTGGTGATTAATGCACGTCTGATTTATCTCTCTATTCTATCACAATAATGTTCTCCCTCTGGCAGGTCCTTCAATCTTTTAGAGCAATCTAGGAAATGAAACTGTTACTTTCTACCTCTCTAAGCGGAGTAGTTTCATTAAACAACGAAACTGTGGGAAATCAATCACACGCCCTCCACCGCTTGCTCATTCTCTTTAGTTCTCATTGAGCGAAACAGAGGTGCAGCGCATCAATCATTCACAATAAACCAGAAGTCAGATCTTTACGAAGGTCTAAAAGGTTCAAAGGGTTTCCAAAAAAGGCCGTTTCTCACTCAAACCATTAATTTTGGCTGCAGGGAGTGCAGGTGTGCGTCAGGCCTGAAACCGTCATCAGTGCTGAAAGGTGATATTAGAAGGTATTAGTGAGCCAAGCAAGACTTTGTTTCATTCTATGGAGTGGGTTAAGCCCCCCGATCCCTTTCCTAGTGTCTAAGACATAAATAAAGCACAAAAAAAGTAAACTAATTTCACCCTTCTCAAAATTACATGTTGTCCTGTAGAAAATTGCACCGCGATGTAAGTGTATGAGACTGACAACATCCTGTACCAATTTAGTTCTTCACATTGGTCTTAAAATTTTAGGAGATCATTTGTTCAAGGCTGTGGATTGTGGACATGCAGCGCTTACAGATTTACTGCTGCACGTATACAGAACCTGTAATGATGCTCAATGAAAGTCCTGCTGCCGGTCTTCCTACACAGGAAACATTAAATCTGACAAATATGCTGATGGCACCATGCTCCAGTTCAGTAAAACACTTGAAGTGTGAGAAGACTCGAGGTTCCTGCCCTAAGTAGAGTCTTCTAGTGACAGCAGCTTCCAGACTTCACCAAATCAGTCAGTGGGTCTCAATGGTTTACTTAGAAGCATTTTGGTAATTTAACAAACTGTTAAGTATAGTTATAAACAATTTAAACGTTTGGAATTACTATCCCGTTGGTCTGGAATGTTTTTGGAAAGTGTTTATTGTCACAGTCTCTGTTTATTTTGGAATGTATCACTAAATGCGGATGCCAAAAGGTGTAAAAGATGGAAGGGGAACACAAAAGCACCATTATGTGAGTCGCTTACATGAGGGTGTGTTGTAACGCCATAACATTTGAAGAAAGTAAGTTCAATTGCAGTAAATAGCCAGGTAGGAAATTGTCTGGTATGATCCTTCAGAAGAAATGAGTGGTTGTTCACATCTGACTTTTACTTACCCACACTCATACTCATACATTTATCATGTTTGTCGCGACAGGCTCCAGACTTTGCACTGTTTCCTTTCTTCTAATCTTCAAACTCTCTCACCTTACGTGATGACATAATTACAGCAGAGTTGGCAGAACACACAGACATAGCTCCTCAATTAGTTGGAATGGAATCAGAACAAAAAAACGCTTGGCGCGTCGTCAGCAGTGACCTCTGTGAACGGACTGACCCATCGCCTCCCTGAATATCCCCATGACAAACTCATTACAACTTTGCCCCCTCATACGACGCAACAGCTGCCGGACCACACTCCCTTTTTGTTTTGCAGCCTTGCTTGTTCTTTTCAAAGACAAGTTCTTTATTGTTGTTGTTGTTTGTGAAATACCGAAACAACAAATTGGATCAGCACACTGCATTCCAGCTTGTGTCTTCAGGCGGCAGCTGAGGTTTCACGTTTGCCTGTCAGACAAAGAGTTCTTGAGGCCATTAGTCGCCATTTTTCCTGTGGTGCCACGATTATCTACGTCCCTATGGGGACGGCAGAGTTCCCTTTGACCTCCCCTTTTACTCTGTTGCTCCTCCAGCATCAGATGGTAATGGATAGCCATAGCAAGTCTATGGAGTCTGTATTCTCTGCCAGACAACGTCTTGTGGGACTCCGGTGGGGGCTAACATTGTTCTGTCTGCCCTCAGATGTGTCCACTGACAGAAAAGGCCCACCACGATGTCGGGAAGACAAGTAGCAATGGATACCTTACTGGGGGGGTCAGGTGAAACAGGAGCCCCGTCATATACATGGGAACATATCCAAAGAGAGAGAAGCTCTAACGTTACGCTGAGGCTGAAGAGTCACAGGAGCACAACATTTGTCCGTTCTTCCTCTTACCTTAAGGCTTATTATGCAGGTGATCAGAGCTCGTTACCAACTGATGACATTAGTTCTTTTCATGCTTACTTTTTAAACAGTCAGCCATAGTCAGTCCATTAAATATAAGAAAATACAGTCATTTTGCAGTCCCTGATCTCTCACTGCACAACTTGGAGTGAGCAGACAGGAACCCCGGGGTGGTGCTTTATGGGACCTAAGACTACCTCAGAATTCCTACGTAATGTTGAGAAACTCCAAATTTAGGTATTCAGGCAAGGATGGTAATAATGTAGTAGCAGCTACTGCCGAGTCAGCACTGAGTCCAGCCCCCCCTTGCAAATAATGTTACAAGTAGTGCAGTACTACCTTGTCAATGCATCACCATAATTAAAAGTTGCATCTACTTGTGGCATTAGGTCATTTACATGTAGCAGCACACTGTGTTGGCAGTACTTACGTTGTTTTCCTGGACAAAGGTTCATGTCATCACATCATTATGAACTCGACAGTTTGTGGCTGAAAAGCATCACGGTGCCAATGGGAGACTTCACGTTTGCTTATGGGGTCGTGCCCCGTGTTAGACCAGTGGCCTTTTTAAAGCCAAGCTTTCACAGTGATCTGCCTATTGTTCCCATTACAGTGTGTGTGTGTGTGTGTGTGTGTGTGTCCTCCCCAACCCCCTCTTCAAATCTCACCTCCCTCCCCTCCTTCCCTTTCTCTTTCACACCCTCTCAGCTGTGCTCACTCACTCATTCTGAGTTGGGACAAAAAGTGGCAGAGCAGCTCCCGTCCCCAGGTTAACCCAGAAGCTCAGGACTTTGTAGGCCCGTCTTTTTGTGGATTACCCGTGCGAGGAGTGTGTGCAGGAGGCATGGAGGTGATTCATCAGGCCATTCATAGTTTACCTCAGTACGGATTATCCGACATACTATCTCCACATTCAGGTAATGTGCTGTTTGACTATTTTAAGCCTGCTGACAGCTTTATATGCACCCGCTCTTCCTCTGGACACGCACCGCAAACTACTTGTCATCCTGTATGAATGAGCAAAGTTCTTGCGGCAGAGTGTGGCTTGTCGTTCAGTGAGTGACTTCCTGTTCTGTCGGAGGAATTTATGATGTGTGGAACTCTATCATTAGACACAATATTGTATCTCAGCTCGCCCTTGCTTGCATGCACATAAGAACACTCCAGCCGACAGGCGAGAGCAAATAGACATGTTTGTTCAATGAACACTCGAGCGCAAATGGAGAATTATGACACATTTTAGTCATCTGAAACTAAAGGTAGTGACAGTGTCTGCATTGTTTCTGAGCCAACAGCAGCTGTTTCCTCCACTTGGCAAGCTACAGGGAAAAAGGTCTTCCACCAAATATACTTTTAGTGCATTGTTAAACATTTTCTCAGCCACAATAGAATAGAATTGTACTAATTTTGAATCATGTTTATGTTCTGTCATATCAGGGACATTAAGTCATAGAGAATCACTTGTGTACTCTGCCCTACTTTTCGCCAAAATGTTTCTTTTTGTAAAGGTTTGAAATGTCCTGTGGTTTGTTTTCTTGTCATTACGTGAATGAAAGGATTCGTTTCACTCTGCAAACATCTCCACGTGAAGACTGAACAGAAGCCATACGCTCTGTCCAAAGTACATTCAAGTTGTGGTCTTAAAGCAGGTGAGCATTCCATGGCTGGGTGCAGTGACTTCCTGGAGCCTTTGTGCTAAGCTAAGCATCTCCCGGCTGTTGATTATCTCATCTAACTCAGTATGTGTTCATATTCAGGCATTCACAGCGCTCATATCCTTTAGGGGTGAACAAGATCCTGACACAACAAATAATCTATTCTGTGAAAATGGGTTCACAGATGTACTCAGAGATCAGAGTGTATTTGTGAGCAATTACAGCACAGTGGAAGCCTTTGTTGTGTCCCACCTGTTTTTAGAGCTCTTAGTTAAAGACGACTCGGCACTGGGGTTTGACCACTTATTAAAGAGAGTGGTCACAACTGCAGTGAACTGCTGTTACTGCTGTATCCAACCCACCTGTGTTAGTAATTATGTGACACACGTAACTCCTGTGGTCTTTAAACATGATGCAGCCTTGAGGGTAACTTACCTGATCAGTTGCACATAGTCTCTATGTTACTGATATGCTTTGTGTTATCAAATAGCAAATAGTCAGGTTATAGCTTGTTGAATGGCTTCAGGTTTTAACTTACAAGTTCAAAACAGAGACACATGTGCGGGACATTCAATGATTACAGATACAGTTTCACTACAATAGTAAAGTAATAAGATCATCATGACGTTAGTGCCGTCTTTGTCTCTGAGCTAAAGGACATATCCTCCTGTTGGGTTCAGCTGACTGCTTTCTAAAGCTTTTAAGTTTTCAAGGACAAAGGAAATGTAATTTGGACAGAGGTTTTTATAAAATAGCAACGACAGTTGAAAATCTGGATCAATGTGCCCACTTCTGGTTCCTATTAAACCTTTGGCAGCAGTGAGCTCACGATGATTAAAGATCTCTGATTGTTGATGAGTTGCTCAGTACTGCCCTTTGGAATCCAATGGAGGAATATTAACCACAATTATCTGTCTTCTCCATGTTTAGTCAAAGGAGGCTTCGGAGTCATTGTGTCCATAATCTGTTCACCAGATAAAACAAGTGTTGTACTCATTATTGAAATAGGAGTGTACACACACAATTAAAAGCGGACCCAGCATGGAACCCTGAACAACTAAGCCTTGAATAAATAAGCCTTGTATTGGGGTATGCAAGTAACGGAGGTTAAATGTCCTGTTATTTATGAATGAGGGGTTACTTGTGTCGTCATGGAGGAAGTCCAGGGCCCGGCAGCAGACCCATTTCAAAGTTGTAAGGTTTGTCTTTGCTAATTACTACTCCTTTAGCCATCTGCTCTGATGGGAATTCAGACTGTAGCTTACGCCATCGCTTATTATCTGGGCGGTTTGTGGAAGTCAGGAAAAGAAGCAGTTTCAGCCAGAGAATATCACCCACAGAATTTGAATAGAAAAGTCTAGAGCTTTGTCTGTTTTGTATTAAGTCTTTCCAGGTGTGAAAGGGAATCTGTGAAGTAGAGGTCTGCGTGTGTCTAAAGCTGACAAAAGTATTCACTGCTGAGTGGGTAAAACTTTGGAGCAGTGTGCTGCAGCGTGGAGAATCAGGGGAATTGTGACAGCTGATACGGTTGTCTCTTCAGGTACAGCTTTGTGATCCTTCACTGTCTCGGCGGTGAACTCCTGCCAGGAACCGTCTCATTTAAGAGTCTTTTTCCAGCGCCAGTCACTCTGCAAGTAAGCTGTGGGGTGGAGAATAATTCCAGCCAGTAAAGAATCTAATAACAAGGACTTCGTCATTTCTCAGGAAAGTTTTTATCCTTATGCAGATTGTTCACTGGTCCAAAAAGCTGAACCAGAGATTACGAGGCAAATATTTGCTTTTCACAGGGAGTTGTCCCCAGGTTTCTCTGTGTATCTGAGAGTGGTGTTTATTCCAATATAAACATTTATAGAAATTACAGCATCTGTGCAAAAAAAGAGCATATAACAGGGGGACAGGCACGTGGTGACATAAGTATCCTACTTCCAGATTCATTTCCTGGTAGTGTTCTATGTTGATTGTGGCTCCATGTGTGAATGCATAAGGTTGTTTGGGCCTTTCTGTCTCAAGTTCAAACATATCACCCTCATGCCTCATTTGTTAGTCACTGCTTTCACCTGTGTCTCATCTGAGTCTCCTCAGCCCATCAACACTGAACTGTTCAGTGTGTATTTCAGTTCTGTGTCTGTGCCATCGGCTGGTTCTCTCCCTTGTGTGAAGTTTTTTTTTTATTTTTTTGGCTGCATTTATGTCCACCTGCTTCATTCATTCATTCATTAAACTGGTCCCTTATACGAACACTGGTGTTTCCCTGTGAGTGTGACTGGTCCCCCAGTGCCTGTGTGGGTTTCCTCGGGGTACTCCAGCCACATCACACAGTCCTAAAACATGCAGTTAGGTTAATTTCAAACTATAAATTGTCTGTCAATGGGAATATGTGCATCAATAGTTTAGTAGCTTTAAACATATTTGTATCAGCCTTGTGCTTTAGTGCTTCTTGTGACATGTTCAGGGTTTTTGACCAACTGATGTTGACCAACATCAGTTTGGCCTCAGCTCCTGCGACCCTGAACACAATAATGAACAAATGAAATTGTAACCTTGAAATTGTAGCCTTGAGAAAGGCCACAGACTGGTACGTTCCGTAGCTAGCAGATGACGTGACTGTTCCTGTGTGGCACCTTTGTATGTTTTGTCCAGAGAGATATCCATTTGCTAACAAAGTTTGACATCTCCCTCGTCTTTATAAACCATCTGGCCAACACAGCCACTGTGGAAGCAGGCCGAGCATCAACAGGAAATCACAGGAGCGTGATGTAATAGCTGTGGTATGCTGTATAATCCTGTTGCACGCCTGTTTAACAGCATCACAACTGCTGTTTTCCAACAGGAAATACAGAGTTCCCATGCAAGCAATGGAAGCATCTATTTTCATTCAACACAATAGCACCCACAGGAACACCGGGGAATCGCTTTGCATGACACAAACAGCGCTGACAGGGTGGAGATGCTTGTGAATGATGGCACGCTTATATACCAGTTAACGTAATTAATGAGCCTTTGTTTGGAAGCTGGATGTTGACAGTTATAGACAGTGAAATATATTTGCTCTTACTGTGCAGCACACGTCTTCAATACCTACAATGTCTTGGTATAAAATTGTAAAAAAAAAAAAAAATTGCAAAGGGAGAGAATACATGGTTCAGTGAATGAATGAATCAACATGTACATCAGTGAAACCAGCAGAACGACCCGGAATCTCCACAGTGAGCTCCTGTTGAACTTAGTGACTCACTCCTCACCGCAAACATCTTCTGTAAGGTGACATATTTTATTGAGGGGCCTCGCTCAGGGTTTGTGTTGTGTGTATTTGCTAAGGAAGCCTGTCGTCAATAAACATATTGAATGCCACACGGCATCTGCTGCCTGCTAACGAGATCTCATCCAGACTGACAGCGAGCATCAGTCTCACTGTCACCGTCTGATTCCAAATATAGCCACCACTCGATCCCCCTGTGACTCTGAAAAACACCCAGTTCTCATCCAACAGCTTATTTATGACGTCTGCTCAATGCTGCCGCCGCACTTTTTAAATACATTTTAACCTCATGGCACTGATGGTGTGAATATCATATATATCAATATATATCAATATATTCATGGTGACACAGATCAGACACAGATCAGCCCTCATCAATAAGCCGGTCATTAAAAATGAATATTGTGTGGTATCATCCTGTAACTCCTGTAACTGTGACTGTTAACTTTAAGAGAAAAGGTCCATTGTCCACGTCCACATCCACGTCCAAACCTGAGCTCTGCTGTCTTCTCCATAAATATGAACGGTCAATGAAGGTCAAACTGATGAATTATTCAGATACAAATCGTGTATCTCTGAATGACTCGCTCTAATAGACCATCAACACTTCTTGTAAAAAAAGTAGACGTTCCCTCAGAGAGCACAGACCTCCCACCAAGGTCCATGTTGTGTTTTTGTTGGCGGAAGTAACCGGTGGAAACCCTTCAGTCGTGTCTGTCTGGTATCACCTGACAGCTCACCACATGCCCAGTCAGGACATGTGAGCCGACCACGAATGAATATACATTTCAGACCTTTGATATGAACTTCGCTGATGAATGACTGTGTCTGTTTCTACTTTTAGAGACACTCAGACTTCACATATGTTACCGTGGCATGTAGCTCAGACCCTCCATGCCGTTAATGATACATCAGAGAGAAGACTACGTGTCCATACCAGCATCAAGTAAAAAAGGACACAACTTCTAATTAGTGTCTTTAATGCAACAACTTGCATATCAGTGTTTTCAGTGACGTATGAGACATTTCTTGTGTCTATTAGTAGAAACCTTTGTATCCAAAAGGAACACTGAATAGGACTTTAATTCATTGTGTGTGTCGGCAGAATCAACAATTTCGAGAAATATGTCCTAGACCATGTCGGTTTGTAATGTTTTAATAGTCACCGTCGCATAAATCATTCGATATTTGAATCAGATGAAATTTGTTTTAACAGCGGATGCATTTTCCTGTGTTTGAACAGGGGGAGACAGAGAGCGCATGACAGCCAACCATGAGACCTACCTCCTCATGGCCAGCACCCAGAATGACATGGAAGATTGGGTGAAGACCATCCGCAGGGTCATATGGGCTCCGTTTGGTGGAGGTCAGTCATCAAGCCCGGATGTGATGGAGCTTTGTATGCGCTCCTTTCTCACACACACTTTTTCTGACTTTTTCTGACTCAAAGATTCACGTGAATATGTTTATATTATATTAAATAGATTAATTTAATTTAATATATGAAATTAAAGTACATTTAGATCTTTTTGATCTGTCTTGCTGCTGGAAATGTGAATTTTCCTTTTCTTTTCATTCATTTTCTTTTTCTTCTATCTATCTATCTTGTGTATAATCTCTGCTCTTGATTTCCATCCGTCTTCATTATGCCAATAAATATAGGAATCTAGTGTGTTAGAAGATACTGCGGGATATTTAAAAGGAGGTGTGATTGTAAACATGAATGCTGTAATTGTTCATATGAAGCTGTTAGCGTCATGCTGCTGTGGTTTGTAATTACTGACTGTACCCGCCGTCACTGGCCTACATTGTGAACGAGCCGGGCACAAGTGCAGCGTTTGTAAGTTTGAGCCGCTCTCGGTGACACAGTGAATAGACGAGGCGGAGTCGGCCCCTCTTGTTTTCAGTGCAGGCAGTTTGATGTCTATTGCAGTTGACTGCTCTTCAAAAGGACGAGCCATTTGTCAAAGATGCCACAAGAAAGGTGGCTCCATGTTGGAGCGGAGCAGGGCTCTCTCTCTGACACACACACACTGGCTTTCAAATTCTGCAGCAGCAGCAGAGACTCGCTGAGCCCTGATTGGGCGTCAGAGCCCTGGAAGTGTGATGAAATGTGGATCCCGTTCAGACAGTGACAGACAGGGAGGGAGCTCCCAAAACGAAGCCTCCATGTTCGAGAGCCCGGAGCCCCTGGTTTGCTGTCAGGTTCAGCTTGATGTTGAATTAATTTCTGCCAACTTGAAAAAAACTGTTGGTGTCAGACCTCTGAGAAATGTGCTGCTGTGACCTCTCCTCCTGGATCTTTGGAGATTTATTTCATGGTAATTACTGGTTTATTTAAAATTTAACGTTGAGCTGTTGTATTAATGCTAAGTTTGTTCAAGAAACTTTTTTTTTCTCTGGCATCACCTGCTTTTGTCACATGGTTGTGACACTGTGACAAAACAGAAAGTCTTTTGGTGGTTTATAACATTTTAAATACTGAACCCAACAATTTGTTTTAAATTGGCTCAAAACTCCCATCCCCATCGCTGCTGATTCATCTTCATCCATCCTTCTCAGACTAGCGAAAGTAATACACGACCACAGTCAGACAAGGACAAGTATTGGTAGAATGTTTTAACACTGTTGGACTGTGGTCTTGTCCTTCTCGCAGGTGGAAGCTGTTTACGATTCCGTTGGTTCAGTAATTTGTTCCCAGCTGATAGATCCTGGCAGTTGTTGTTAGGAGTCACGGTCCGCCGTCTGTAGCTGGGGAAAGAACAGATGCTGGTGCGTGTCCAAGCTGGACGGTGCCAGTGATATGACCAATTTCACCTTCATCACGCAGAGTGTGTGTGGAGCAGAGCAGCACGTCCACATGCAGATGTTTGCATGCATGATGATTCTTCGGGTTCAGAGTGAAGGTCTTTGCTGCAAACATGCTTCTAAACTTCATAAGCTGATTCTCCACACACACACACACACACACACACACACAGTTACATGTGACCCAGCAAAACATTCCCAGACTCATGACTGGAACGTCTGGAAGGATGACCCCATTTTTTCACTCACACTTTCTCATTTGTTCTCCGATGTTCTAATCGACACAAACATTATTCACTCTTGAGGAACATGTTTGAACACTTTACCCAGCTTCAGCTGACATTTGGAAAATGATCATGCAGCTTCAAGACTTTTCTGGGAGTTGTTTTTTTACTCTTTTTGGTGTTATTTGGTTTTTGTTTTTAAAGCCTGACTTGTGACAAGCTTTTTTTTTCAGTGACAGCCTGACAACAGATGCCTCTTGTATTTCATCACTATTTTTCTTTCTGTTGCTGCAAAGATTCCTTTTTTTTTCCATAAAAACATGTTTGCGCTCAGACACTTTAAATTCTGCACGCTGCGTGTGTTTTCTTACCACAAATTCATCAACCGACGTTTCTTACGGAAGCTTTCAAATTGCGTTGGTTTTAAAAGTGGTGAGTATGAGAGCACATCTTGATCTGATTTCTGTGTGAGGGATTAAGGGATATTTGGACCTCTAATTCATTTTCTTGTCAAAGTTCAAATAAGAGTGTTTGTGTCAAGCACCGGTTCACATCTCATGCTTAGCATGTTAGATGTCTAACTGTTGGATGCTCTGATTGGACAGCAGCAGTCAAAATACAAATGACAAAATACATAAATGTTTTCCTCTGTCACTGAAATGAGGCTGCCTTGTTCTTTCCTGCGGTTGAGGTGTAGGAGTGTGATGTCCAGTGATGACGACGATACTGACAATGTCCGTCCTTTTTTGCATGTTTTATTTTATTTTATGTTCTACCAGCTAACACTTTGTTGGTGATACTTTAGAGCTGGCCTCTTTGGTCGTATCTTTAGAGTGGAAATGTAAGTAGATCCAAATCTCTCAGGAAGGCTGTTTTAATCCCCTCTTGTGTTGCGTCCACATGAGACGGCTACAAATGTTAATGAGGGTTTTTCTGCCAGAGGTGCTCAGCAGGAAGTTGGAGGTTTGATCACGACTACGGCTTTGTGGGTGTACATATTCTACAATTGATTCTATAAATCCTTTGCGAATGGCTCCCTGATGATCCTTAAGATGTCAATGGCTTGATAATTTTGTAGTTTCATTCTTAGGATCACAGCAGGACTTTAATGTGCATCTGAATCGCTTGAATGTTATGCTGAGGACGGCATCTCTCAAATGTGTTTTGTGTTTCAGGGATCTTTGGTCAGAAGTTGGAGGAGACCGTGCGCTATGAGCGCCGCTTTGGGAACAAGCTGGCCCCGATGCTGGTTGAGCAGTGTGTGGATTTCATTCGTCAGTGGGGCCTTCGGGAGGAGGGACTCTTCAGGCTGCCCGGTCAGGCGAACCTGGTCAAAGAGCTGCAGGACGCCTTTGACTGTGGAGAAAAGCCCTCTTTTGACTGGTAAGGACACATGTGAATACACGGGCTGATGGGAGTTGATGACCTCTGGAATGACGCTGGCGTGGATAAAACATCTGCATGCATCATGACTAATTAGGGGTCGTACTTAGTCTACAATGAATCAGTGATGGGCAACTGAATCAGTAGAATCTGTTCAGTAAAAAGATTTGTTCAAAGGATTCATTCACTGAATCATTCATTGCAGTGCTGTGAAATGAATGAATCTTTTCAGTGAATGATTCAGTAGTTTGTTCACCCAAAAGATTCGGTCTCTCAAATGAATCGTTTGCAAACGGGACAACACTCAAACGAATAATTTGTTTTTTCCGGAGTGTCAGTGAAACTTCAGTGTGCCAACACGACCCCCAAACACAGGCTCACTTAACTGTACAATGATCCACACTGACACACACCGCTGTCCACTCGTTTCTGACCTTTGACCTTCTCAGAGCTGAAACTGATGGATGTTTTCTGTTGGATGAGTAATATTTCAGACGAGCAGGAAACATTGTGAGATCTCAGATCGCGATTTGGCTGAGAGACGTGGAAGGATTTTATTTTTTAATGAGCTCATTTATGTCTGGAAGAAACAGATTTCTGTTGAGTGGGTCTTCTCCCTCCATCCATCCTCTGCAGCTCTGCTAGTTTTCATGGTGATTTGTGTTCTCCACCATGACCTGTCACTATAAATTGCAGTCTCAAACCTCCTTCATCTTCTCCTGTGCCTGCAGTAACACAGATGTGCACACGGTAGCGTCGCTGCTGAAGCTCTATCTCAGAGAGCTGCCCGAGCCCGTTGTCCCCTTCCACAAGTATGACGAGTTCCTGGCGTGCACCAAGCTCCTTGGAAAGGATGATGAAATGGTATGAAAGACGTTTTGAGGAATTTCTTTCTTTACCAGAGGTTTCAAGGAAATGGCCTTCAGACACTTTTCAGTTTCAGGAGTTAGAATCCAAAAACGTTTGTACTCTTCAGGCGACACTTTAAACCTCCAGACACTAGTTTAAAGATGAAACAACGAACCTTCTATGAACACTAACACAATCGTGTATTTGGACTGACACCCCGCTCCCGTTGTTCATTTGTCTGAGTCTCATGTGTTGAACTGAATGTTCAAAATCCATCATCTCCAGGGTATGAAGGAGTTGAGAAAGCTTGTGGAAAGTCTACCTCCAGTGAACTACAACCTTCTCAAGTACATCTGCAGGTACTACATGCAATGTGTCTGTGTAATACTGAAACCCACATGCGCTGTACGTAACCTGGGACGTATCTGTCGTGTGCGCCGGTGTTGTTTTAGCTGTTTGTTCCCCATGCTGCTGCCAGTCACTTCCCCCTGATTTCACTTCCAAACTTTCAACTTTGAAATTCGTGTTTCACAGATTTCTGGATGAAGTCCAGTCGTATTCGGGAGTGAATAAAATGAGCGTGCAGAACTTGGCCACCGTTTTTGGGCCGAATATCTTGAGGCCAAAGGTTGAGGATCCCGTTGCTATTATGGAAGGTTTGTTTCCTGTCCAAGCGTTGTGTTTGAACAGACAGGAACATGTAATAACGGTGATGCTCTCACGTTGGCAGGTACGGTTCTGGTCCAGCAGCTCATGGCTGTTCTGATTGGCCAACACGACATGCTGTTCCCTCCAGAAGACGACAGCCCCAGCGCCCTGGAGCTCGTCAACAACAACAACATTGAACTACCACGGCGTCAGGCCCCCACAGCTCCCGCCGCCATCACGTCTCAGAATGCGGAAAACAACAACATGGTGCGGCAGTGTGTCTGGGAAGCACCTGACTCTCCTTCTCACCGACAACACGATGACAACGGTGGTTCGCCACGGTCAGCGAGCCCTCGGAACGGTGTCCCAGGACGCTTTGACATCACCTGCAGTCCGCCGCTGACCGTCAAGAAGAACCCGGCCTTCAACAAGGGCAGCGGGATCGTCACAAATGGTTCCTTCAGCTCGTCGCCATCCTCGGACCATCACCAGGAAAAGACGCAGACTGGAGGTGGGGGTTTACCGGTGCGTCGCAGTGGGACGCTCAAAGGCTCAGGCACGAAAATGGGCACCAGTGGCGTGACCAGCGGCAGCAGCACCGGACCCAACGGGACTGGAGTCGTTCGAATGGGCGTGTCTGCTGCCGATGTGGTCACGGGGAGTCTGAACGGTCGCAGCGGTCTCTGGGTCCCCAATGGATGCGTCACGTTACGGGAAAACAATAAGACACGTGACTGCGCTCACGGCGATCAAACATCCAGTCAGAACCGTCTGTCCACATACGACAACGTCCACTTAAACCACCACAACCTGCAGCAGCACAACAACCACACCCCCCCCACCTGTCTCAACAGCAGCTGTGAGGACAAGCAGAGTGTGGACAGCGCCACCTGGTCCACCTCCTCCTGCGAAATCTCCCTCCCAGACAACTCCACTTCCTGCCGCTCCTCCACCACCACCTGCCCTGAGCAGGACTTCTACGGAGGTCACTACGAAGACCTGGATGCACACGGCCAAGATCAGGAGCCTCCGCAGTCGGGTGGGGGTGGTGAGGGGGAGGGCAGGAGCAGCAGCAGAGACGGGGGTGGAGACGGAGCAGGGAGGAGCAGCAGCGACAACAGCAATGGGTTTACGGTCGCCAACGGCAGCCACAGCGCCCTGCACAGCTTAGTCGCCGGTTTGAAACAAGAGATGCACAAGCAGAAGAATGAGTACGAGTCCAGGATAAAGAGGTGTGACTCCTTCACCGTTCTCATGTTGAAAGACACGGCGTTTGGGAAATAGCAGCGCTCAGTGGTGAAGTTGGAAACTGCAGCTCCTCACTCTCACGACGTCTGTCTGTCTGACTTAGCTTCAGCTTATCACAACACTGAATCGTTCACCAGTAAAAGCAAACAGTTAAAACATCTACTCAGAACGATACGTTCTTGATCCCTGCAGAGAGATTCATTGCCCTCTTCCACTCCACAGTTCCAGCTCGACTCGGCTCGGTTTGGTTCCATTCAGGCTCATTTCCATCGCGCTTCAGCACCTCTTCGATGTTGGTTCTGACGTCACACTGCCGGCTGCGCAAAACTGCCGTAAAAGCGTATTTTTTTTACCGTGACATGAACAAGCTCAGCTCACTTGGAACGTTGATGGAGGAGGTACTAAAAAAGTACCAGGTACCATCACCAGTGGAAACACACACAAAAAAAGCGGGTAGAGTCGTGCTGGAACCGCGTACAGGGAAAGCCCCCTTACAAACAGAGTAGAGGAACTATTTCACCGGCTTTTGTGTGTCTGCACATCTGCCTCTCTCAAACCAGATCTTGATTTTATGCCAATAAATGACCAAAGTAGTAACATCATGTTAATTTGTACATGTTCTGTTCATGTTCTGTCAGGTTATAGTTTCAGGGTGACCAGCTGGTCCCTAAAGGCTCCAGTTTATCAGTGTGCTCTCAGAGGAGTTGTTGCTGTCTGTTCCACTAATCTTCCGTTTACCGTCTTTCCAGCCTGGAACAGCGTAACTTGGATCTGGAGTCTGAGATGCTGAACCTCCACGAGGAGCTGGACCAAGAGAGGAAGAAGTACACCATGGCCGAGATCAAACTGCGCAATGCCGAGCGTGCCAAAGATGATGCTGAGAGGAGAAACCAGATGCTGCAGAAAGAGATGGAACAGTTCTTCTCCACTTTTAGTGACCTCACTGCAACCGGCAGCACGACGGCCGCAGACCCCCGGCGACAGGATCGTAGCAACGCCATCTGGATACAGTGAAGACGAGTGAAAACTACCAGTGGTGAATTACTGGACGATGAGACTATTACGAGGACTCATGATGTGACCGCTGGTTGGAGGAAGGAAGTTACTCTACAAGAGGTCAAATGTTTAATTTAAGAAGCGGCCGGCCAACAGAAGCATCGTGTACATGAAGACGTCACCCGGAGTGACGTCAGACTTTACTTGTAAATGCGGCACTATTTAAACCACTGAACAGGAGGTGGAGTAAAGAGTCAAGGCGCTCTAGTCAGTGATGGTGGGACTTTGGACTGTGAAAATGCCAAAATGTTTCTCTTCATGTAATCCAACCAAACACATCTTATTGTTCCGTGTAGTTCTGTATATGCTCGTGTACATTATGTATGTAAAGAGAAATGAGAGTACTCAAATGTTTATCTGATATTTAACGTGATCAACGTGTGGTATTTTCTATTGTCTTCCTTGCACTTACATGTTGTCTCAGCTCGGTGGTTGTGAGTGTCCCGTCAGTCCGTGTGAATATCATGTACATGTGCCTCTGTGCTGTTACATTCACCACATGACCAAAAAAAAGAGCCCGTACTGTAAATAGTTGTAGATAATCCTAGACGCTAGTCTGCACTGTGGCTTCTATATGACACGTATGTGGATGCTGAGTGAGGAATGTTTGTAGATCGTAAGAAAAAACAGAAAACATACTTGCACGATGGGTCATTTCAAACAAATGTAGCTTGGTGTAATTTTTGTCATTTTGTGAGATGTTTGTGAGATGGCCGTTGTTTCTGTTTTTTTGATGTACGCTCCTGGCGTCCCAACTGGTTTTCATCTCAATCCAGTGCGCGTACCAAACTGCAGGTACGAAGTTCCAGCACAGTTACTGTGAAGTGATGTGTGGACGATGGAGTCCACAAGGGGGCGCTGTACAGAATGTCTTGATGACCCAGTGGTGCAGTTGTTTGTGGTGTAGCTTCCAACCAAATGTCTCCACGTTTAAAAGATGTTTGATATGAGCAGCTCTGTTGCTGGCTGCTTTCCTCGGTCAAACCTGCTGCTGGTCACTGCAGACGTGTGGAATGTGCACGAGGGGAAAAAGTGCCTGATTGACTGAAGGAGGGAGGAGAACCTGCGATTCTCTGTTTGCACCCATCACCAAGAAATAATAGGCTTAAGCAAAGCTGACAGTGTCACCTCGTTCTGTGAATTCCACACAAAAGAGCAGGTTAGGACAGCAGACGGAGAGGAGAGGAGCACTGGGGCTGTGGAGCGTTTCATGACATGATACTTGATCTATGAAGAGCTGATATGACAAAGAAATTGACTTGAATAAAGGTGCATTTTCACACAAGTTTGTGAAGTGAGTTGTTCATTCAAGGCTGTTATGTCTAATGTGTGGATACAGTCAGTATGTGTCCTCTTTTTTGATTAAACAGTGAAAATATGTCTTCACATTGTTTTGAATGGAAAAATCACACTGAAGGAGCAAAGCAGCAAGTGCATTTCTTTCCCTTATGAGCTCAAATGGTTCTGAAATATTTTCATGACTGAACGGCAATAAAAACTTATAAATGAATCAACATGTCCAATAACAGCCTGATGGGGAAATAAATCAACAAAAACCCGAAACAAACACCAGAAACACATTCACTGAGATTCCTAAATCTCAGTGAATGAGCGTTATAAAGTTATAGATCGATCGATAGTTTATTCATCTCTAAGAGATATTTACAGTGTATTTACATATTTATTGTGGTATATATTTATCCAGCATGCATCACAGTGAGGATGTAGTAATCTTCTCCAAGTACTGATTGGACAGAAACTACACGATCGTCCAAGATCAAATGTTTTGTTTATTTTCAATCACATACATATACTATTTTTACATACACAGTTCCTTTAAAATGTGTTTACATTAACAGCTTTTTTTTTCTTTTGCATTTGTTTTGTCTTTATTTGAAACGCTATAGCCTGAAGCTTTGCGATCAGCATGAAACATACACCCCACCCCCTCCCCCCGACAATGTCAAAGGAATGATTTATTTAAACAGCACAGAGTCAAAGAAACGCAAGAGAAGGAACCATAAAAGAAATCAAGAACAACGTCACCTGATTCAGATGAGCTGTACAGGTTCATTATTCCACATTAAGACATTTTCAGCATCACCTGACCACTTCAGCCGCCCGCCTCCCTGTCTGAGAACAATACGGAGTTTATTGCATTGTTGGGTTGTTGTTATTTACAATATGACTACAAAGAAGAAATTGATCAAATGGGAAACACAAGTACGGAGTCCAACGATTTGACATTGGCACCGCTGAGTTCAGATGCATCGTAATTGTGTGTTTTATTTTCACATTGGCAGTAAAACTCTGCTAAATCGATTCCTGATGAATTGACAGACGACCATTTCTCAACCCACTGTGACATAAATGACACTAACTCTACTGGTAATGTGACTGGACATGGGCACACACACCACTCGTTCACATTCTTCAACGCAATCGTGAGGAAAAAAAACAAAAAACAGGTTCACAGATGTCAGTCATACAGGATTTGCAGGATCTTAAAATATGCCGGTTTGTGTAGAATGCTGGTTTATTCGATTTACTCCCTCCCTCACACACACACACACACACACACATGCACAGATGACAAAGCAGAGCATCACTGTGAAATCATTCATTTCTACATTCAGTGCTGAACACCCAGCACCGTATATTACAACAGATTTGTCTGGCAGGACGTCTTAGAAAAGATTCACATTCAGAAAACAAAAACACAAACTGTTTTCAGTATTTCAGTGAGCAGAACATGGAAATATACATATGAGCATTTGGTGCCGATGGTTAAAAATGCCCTGCAGTGAAAACACCGGTGAGAAATCCATCTGGATATTTAACATAAAAAAATGTCAATGTTGCACCCTGTTTTTGTTGTTGTTGGTTTTTTTTTTTGAGAGAGAGATATTGCCCGGACCAGACCCTGAACAAAAAACGAGTCAGCTTATTGTGGAGACGCCGCCGTCAGTTTCCCTCTTCACCTCTGTGACGCTCGTGTGTTTCAGTTTACGAAGCCGCTGCTTGGACTTTAGGAGACACTTTCTGTGAGTGTACGTGAGTCGAAAAAAAGGATTCAGCTCGTTTGATTCCAGACCGACAGACCATAAACGACTACAGGCCGTTTATGTGTTTGTGTTTGTGTGCTACAGTTTGATGGATTTCCATGAGACGATGCTCAGCTGAACAAATGAAACTGCGTTTGTCTGAGGACATACAATCTGAGGTGGGCGATTCCATTCACACAAGTAAATGTTGGAGCTTCAACTGTAAAGACTGAAATGTTTCTGCCACCGATGTGGTGACTTCGGGGGTCTCGGAGGTTTAAGGCAGAAAACGTGGAAACAGAGAGGGAAAAAACTAGAACTATTTGATCCTTCCAAAAGGCACTTGCCATATTTCATTACCATCTACTGAAAGAAAATCCATAAATCACTAAATATTCCTATAATAATCTTGTCAGCAAAGCATAGGTGGCTTTAATGTGCATTTCCCTTTTATACCATGAGCAAACCTGTCGACTGTATCAGCTGTTTTGCTTTTTTTTTTTAAAAACACGAATAGAAATATGTCGTCATGGAGACGCCGCTGTGAAACCTCCTGGCGCAACGATGTGCAGGTTCCTAGGCTGCCGGGTGGGGACAAAAGGAAAGAAAGAGTGTACCAGCCCTGACTATCATGTCTTCAAGGCTGGTAGTTCTCACACACACACACACACACACACACACACACACACACACACACGTCCTATCCAGATGTCTGCAGTGGTTAGTTCCGTAAACAAACAGTGTCCGTACAGACTCTTCGCATACAGTGAGATTAGCAGTGTTTCTACTCATGCAGGACGACAGCAAACACACGGGGGGCAACTGAGGCGGGAAGCAGTGATGTGACCAAAAGAAACTAAAAAACAAGAAGTAAAACATCCAAGTGTACTGGCCGTCAGTCCCACTCTGTGTGCCCCTCAGCTATTCAGTTATACATTATTTACAGTAGCACAGGGGGCGCCGCTGGAGAAGAATAGCGGCACTAAAAACACACATCAAGCAAACGCACGTTGAGGGTTGTGGTGGTGGGTGGTTTCAGGGGAAAGGGACTGCATGTTGGCTTTGTACAGTGGAGCATGAAGGCGGGGAGACCAGCAGCCACCATGATGCACGTCAGAGGGGGAAGGAAGTCGAAGCGTTTGGTCGTTTAGTTCGGATGCCATAATACGAGATATGTGGGATCATAGAAGCAACTAGATCATTAACATATAGAGGATGTCAGTTCTTTTATCTCAGTTTAAATAACGCGGCTGATTTAGAGCGACAATGCACAGGCTTCAGGTTTCATCATCTCAGATTCTGTGTGGGGGGGTTTTTCTGAATATATTCATTTTTCTCTCTTTTTTTCCGTGTTTCCACTTTGGTTCTTCACCTTCGGAAGAACGTGGGGTTGCGCAGGCAGGCGGCTAGTCACCTGCAACACCCAAGGGGTCCTGCGGAGGTCTCCAGGCTGCTGTCAGTGTCTGAGGCCAGGGTCTGGTCGGTGGACATGGAGGAGATGTCGTTGATGGAGGAGGAGGGAGGGAGGCTCTCGCTGCTGTTCACGGCTGCACCTGTGCTAAGGGAATCAACAGCAGCGGGGGGGTTACAACGTAAAAGAGGCGGCACGGGAGCAGATGTACAAGCACAGCAGATATTTTGCACACACAGAGGGAACGTGAGAGCCGACGCTGACGACATCACGGAACAACGACATCACAGTGGGTCAGACGGGAGGATTTGGGTCCGGTGGCCTCCACAGGAAATTCACATAATATAAAAACACATATAAATAGATGTATGTGCACACTGTGTGTGGGTGTTTCTGCCCTGTAAACAGGAAGCAGGTCATTGGTTTAAATTCAACGTACTGACCGTGACTCTGGACCCGTCCTGTCAAACTGTTTTCATGAGGAGGATCAGATCTTCCTCCAGCTCTTATTACGTGTGATGTGACACATCCTCCTCACACTGAAAGATCTCTCAGTTGATGATCTCAGTAACTTATAACAGTGGATGTCCAGAGATGCTCAATCTGCCAGCTTCATTAAATTCCTCAGTGGATTCTGTTCTCAGTGTGTCAGTGAAAATCAGAGACAGAAAGAAAATCATTTCATTAAAAAGGATGAGAGTGACAAGATGAAGGTTTTCCAGCAGTGATTTGTAGGAGGGTTGAACTCTGTCTCCTGTGAGACAGATTTGTTTAAATGTCACTGCAGCTGATAATAAAGTCGCTTTGTGCAAAAACTAATAAAAAAACCCCTTCATGCGTGAGTCATCGATCTGTTATTGATTTAGAGGATGTCGCAGTCTCTGCAGGATTGGATGTTTCTCAGAGGTTTAATATTTTATAACTGTGACAGGATTCTTTTTTTCACCTTAAATAGGGTCTAGAACATGAGCCACACTGCCACCCTGTGGTGAACTATGAGAACAACACTGGCAGCTCGACACTGATATTTCCTGTAAAAACCCGCAATGAACCCAAGTCCTCAAACATTTCTACTCATTCACATTTAACAAAAGCTTAATATTGTACAGAAAAAGGCAATCTTAGCAATTAGCTGCAATAGAACAATAGAATAAATGACACCAAGTCACACTGAACAACGATCCACAGGATGCAGGACATGGACACGACAACAGTGGGTTTGTGTTTCTACGGGGGGAGAACTCCAGTGAGGTTGAAGTAAATTCACTTACAGAGCGATTAGGGTTATGCACTGAGAGTACCTGAAGGTGAAGGTTGTCCCTTCACAACGCCATTCTTCGTTCTCTCCTCAAAATTCATCACCTCTTTGTAGATCAACTCTGCAGCAGATTTAGAAATATTCACGTTCAAATAAAATACACACATGGCACAGAAGGCGGTGAGTGCAAAGACCAGATCAGCACAATTTAAGATGAATTCCATGTCAATTAAATATGTATTATTTCCAGATTACAGGAATTGATCTAAGATGAGTATTTCTCACCTTTCCATTCATCAATGGAGTGTTCTCTCTCATCGAGCTGCTTGTCGTAGATCTGAGGTGGAGGCTGGAGGAGGAAGAAGGATCATCATCATTTCACACCATAGTTTCATCCACTACAACATTGTTGCGTCACAACAAAGCCATTCTGAAAATGGATAAAGACTGACAAATAAGTAGAAATACAAGATAATTGCATTTTTAGCAAATATTCCATCTTCACTCTTTATTTTCATTGATTTTTTTTTTCATTTTAAGAATGCCTTTTCTCTAATTCCTGTGAATGGCCAAAGAATAGAACCGAAAGATATGGATGAAAAATTATCTTATCAAATAGAAAATATAATAATTTAGCATGGATGTGCACAAAGGTCATGCTGGGACGTAAATAATGAGGATAAATAATAATATAAAAATAATAAGTCAAGCTTGTTCACATAGAATAGCCATTGATTTACACAATTAAAGTGAGAATTCATCTTTTTCTGTCCTTCAGCAGAGGAATGAAACAGCTGGACATTGATACTTTAACATCTGTGACAGACTGTCACTCTAAAGTCCCGTCTCCTCTAGCAGGACTCAGACCGATGTGTCTTCCTGTCACTCTCGGGTCAGCCCCAGACTCTGTCACCTTATCGCCCGCTGTCACTGCGGGTGACGGCTCACCCGACCCTCAGAGGGACATTTACTGGTCAGACGGCGACCAACCCCTTCTGATCGCGTGCAGATGTTCTAAGAACAATAACTGATCCGTGGATTCGTCTTTGACTCTCATGCAGTCGTCTGGATCCGCAGCTTTACAGAAAGGCCACTTCACTCCGATGCTATTCTGATCAATAATTGATAGTATTTCTCCAAATGTCTCGGGTTTATGAACTCTGATGTAGGGCGGTGGTTATTTACCATGGATATTTGGATGAGATCTCTGGCCTTCATCAGCATGAGATGACATTAGAGAAGGGGAAAACAGCAGAAAATGTGTTGAAATGCCATTCACAGCCATGTTATACACACCGCATCAGAAATCACAAACAGTCATAAAATCATCTAGAAAATGCAAAGGAACTACAATGGAGATGTGTCATGTGGAGATTTCACGAAAACACCCTGTGGACCGGCGGGGTGCTTCATAAAACAAACATTAGCACAGCGCTTCATCAGCTGGTCATGCAGGTCTAAACTGTAAGTAGACGTGTTAATCCAGCTGCTTTTTCCCAATCTCACTGTCACCTCACACAAATGAGGCTCAAACACGCTCGTCTTACAAAACCAGACTGACACTTTCATCAACCTGAACGCTGTGTAAGCTCAGCTCCGAGGTATAAAAGTGACAAAAATGAAAATGAGATGTAAACCACGAAAAAAAATCTCACTTTTTAAATGATTTTATAACAGTTTTTATTGTTACCCGACAAAAATAAATTATTTTTTTGAAAAGTGCCAAGTGAAACTCTGCACATGTATCAAAGGGAAATCAACACGGTTCTGACAGAGTTCACTCACCGCCTCCACCTCCGCTGGGTCGTACCACACGTTGATGTACGGGTGCTGTAAGGCCTCGTCCACAGATATCCGCTTCGCCGGGTCGATGATCAGCATCTTCGACAGCAGGTCCCTGGCTTGGCTAGCTGTGGTTCCAAACACACACACACACACACATACACACATCAGGGCACATTTAAGCAGCAGGAGGAGCTGGATTGAACCGGAGCAGATGAACACAAGTCTGAGGAACATTTGGCTTTTCATCATATAGAAACACAAGGATACGGCAACCAAAAACCCCCTCAGTGCACGCACACACACACACACACACACACACACACACACACACTCTGACCTTCACTATAAATAGATGTCCAGCAGCAAACTGACCTGAGAACAGAGGCAGCTCAATAAACGACACACACTCCAGGAGGGTAAATCGACTCCCACTCCTTTGCCCTTTCACCCACACACTCTTTCTCCCACAGCGAGTGTGTGTCTGCAGCACAACCGGAGGTTCTCACCTTTGAGTTTGTTGTGCTCTGAGTCTGCAGGGAACAGGCAGTCGGGGAAGAGCTTGGGGAAGGTGAGGCCGGCGTACTTCGGCCTGTTCTCCACGTAGTTTCTCACTGTGGGCTGAAGCTTCTTCATGAACTCTGGTGAGGGCGTACCGAGCTGTTCGATCACCTTGTTCCACTGGTCGATGTCTGGTGTGGTGGGTCAGGATTAAGGCAAACACACACACACACACACACACACACACACATAATATGCCAGCATCTGGTGCATCTGGATCAGGGTAAATAATGATTTTAATCACCACAGTGGACCTCATAGTGAGATTTCAGCAAGAAAACAGCCATTATTTGATTTTTGATGTGAAATTCTAAATTAATACATGTTTATGTTGTATTTTGTTGTATGTAACACAGCTGTAATATTATTGGATTTGTTTTAATTTGCATTTACGTTCTGATTTATGTACTAAACTTACAATAACACACTGAGTAAATCTGTGTTAGATGGTTTGTGAATATTCATCAGACAATGTTGAGCTCACCTATAAAACACAGTGTCACTGTGCGTCGGTGTGCGTTTCCTGTTTCACTCCTACACGCTCTGGGAGCGCAGTCCCTGCCTCCCTCCCTCCCTCCCTCCACCCCTCCTGTGTTCTCACAGCCAGTGCCAGATGAGGCGGTGAGCTGCCAGCGTCGCCATAGATCCACATTACTTTTCCCGGCTGGAACACCGCACTCTTCCGTCCAGCTCGTCTTTGTCTCGCGTTGGCTCAGAGATTGTCTGCTTCTGATCCTCAGCCCCTCGGTGAAGTTGTTGGATTCAATCTGTCAGTTTTTTTTTTTTTTTCCTTAATGTTTGTTTAGAAAAGGCAGGGGGATGGTAACATATCTCAGGAGGTCAGAAGGATACGGTCCGTCCCAGGGAACAGCACTGTTCCTCTTATCACCTCTCCAAAGATGCAGCCAACTGACCACATGTCCACTGGGGACACACACACATTCAACACACAGGCACACACACTCTGATTACCTCACCACTTACTTCAGCTTCATGTTCACACTGTGCTGGCAATAAATATTTCATTCGGATTTAACACGTGACCTGCACAGACAAACCCCATGTTTGACTCTCTGAGGGGTCGATATCTCAGGAACAAAAGATGTAAACCGATCAGCAGCCGGCGCCAGTCTGAACCTCTTTATCATCAACTACAGAAAGACAATCAGAGAGCGTTCCAGTTGATGTCCGCGCTGCGGACAGGAAGTTGCTAAACTAATGATCTGTCATTATAAACAGTTTTTTGTTCATTTCCATGACAGAACTGATTTATGTGTTGTCAGTTGGTTTATTGTTATGGTGTATTTGTATGTGCAATGCTGCATTTGTGTGTTTAACTACGATATAACCAGCTTTCTGATGAAAGTAGAACACAAACGTTTTCACCCTGAAATAATGTCACCACTGTCTGCAACACACTATGAGATCACAACCTCATCCCTACGCGAAGCAATCGGAGGAAACGCTCATTCTGGATGAGTTCAGGTTGGTTCTCACCTTTGGAGACTTTAATAATCAGGTAATACAGCCATTTCAGTGAAGACGCTCTTAAATCACAGAAGGAAACTGGTTCCAATCTAATGATTAGAACCACATCAGCTCATTGGAACATTGGCTATATGTGAATAATCATGAATTCACTGAATGTCTGAAACCTGACAGCAAGATGCTCTCCACGTGTCCGTTCTCCTGCTCCTTCAAATTAAATTAGTCTACTAAAGAAAGTCATCATCTTAGGGATGGAATGAGATCAGCCTCCTTCACTGGAGAGGATCCCGCCCGGGAGCACTCCACAAACACTCCGAATAGCACACACTTAAATATTTAGAGACACAGCTTTTCTTCTTGGCAGAACAGACCTCCTCAGCAGAGAGCAACAACTGACGGTGTCTATGTTACGATGTTATTGCAGAGAAAATACAAAGGAGCTATAACACGTGTTATAAATGCAGCCAGATGTGAGTGCGTTGGTTAGTCTGCGCCTTAACATCGCGCTTCCACTTATATGAATTAGGTTTAAATGAAGTGTAAGAAAGGAACATTGAGTTAAATCTGACCACAAACCACCCATTTTTGGTTTCAGCATGTCAGAAGATTTACAAAACATTTTGTGGCAAGGCCATTTCGCACAGAGAAAAACATATTTTTAAGGCTCAATAAACAGGAAGTCAGTGCGGTTACATTACTTTGCAGTGTTTTCAACCCATTTACAGTAAATTCTGAATTAAACACACAAGGTGGAAAGCCACCGATAAGGATACAGTCCCGCCCAGGGAAAAGGATTTTGTGGCGCACCATTTCTCCCATAATGCAACCCACCGACCAAATATCCACTGCACGCAAAGAGGTGTCGGTGAGACGAACACGGAGCAAAAAGAAGAGAGGAAAGCAACGGTTAGTCCTTGACATATTAACCATCTACGGGAGGCAGCAGTTATTAGAAGCAGGTTATTGAGTGTGAAGGAACTAATTTGCATGTCACATTAATATGAAATATAATCATAGCAAGCAGAACGAGAGAGGCAGTTTTAGATGGGTCAGCTAGAGGCAGGAAACTCAACGTTTCCATTCATGTAAAACTTTGTACACACGTACAGTTAACAGTTAAAACTTCGCTTTGACACATTTGCAAACCCACACAACCAGAATTCTATTAGTTCATATCTTAATAATATGTTGTAATTTGTTGACTGAATCAAACAAAATGGCTGGACATCCTCTACGTACCACCGTTTGGTGAATCCAGATAAATCTACTGCTATTTTCATGTTTCTGAAGTTGGTCATGAGTTGGTCAAACTAATACAAATCTGAACCTGAACCTGAATACTGAACCTTCTACACCTTGTTCTGAATCTTTGATCCCTGCAAACGCTCACCGTTCTCTTTGTATCCCATACCCAGGATGACCTCTGGTGCTCTGTAGTATCTGGTCACCACATACGGGGTCATCATGAAGCTGGTCCCTGCAGTCCTGGCCAGGCCAAAGTCCAGGATCTTCAGAGTGCAGTCAGACTTTACCACGATATTGCTTGGTTTGAGGTCCTAATGTGGAAAAACAGACAGATTCTATGTCCGTGTAGATGCTGATGATCTGATGTTCAGTGGACAAAGAAGAAATGTTGGTTCCTACCCTGTGAATGATGCCTGCTGAGTGCAGATGTTTGATACCACACAACATCTGGTAGAGCAGGTAGGACATTCTCTCGTGGTCCAGCTCCATCTGAATCACCTGGCACAAGTTGGCGTCCATCAGTTCCATCACTAGGTACCTGGGCAGATTACAGGACCATCTATAGCTTAGTCAATTCAAAATGACTTACAGAGGCAGAAACACCACAAACAAAGTCAGAACAGAACAGAATCCCAAAACGCTAAACTAGTATAAATTGCAGCATATTAATTAAAGCTTTTCTGATTGTAAATACTGAAGTATTGGTTTGTAATCAGGGGATGGTTTCTGTCATGATTGTTATTATTTGTTCCAGTTATTTCATCTCTGTCCTCATTTGCTTTCAGGTGATTTAGGAATACTCAGTTGCTAATTGTCCCAGAGGCTCTATTTAACTACACTTATGACAATCCATAGTATTCAAGGAGTCCAAGAACTGACCCTTGTGGAACTACGCACAATGGATATATAACAGTATCTGTCCACTGGACAGAGCAAATCAATGGTTGATTAATACACTGTGATCAGTCGTATCCTTGGCTGCACCAGCAGGAGGACAAAGGCTTTCCAGGAATCTATACTGAGGTTCAAAACCTGGAAAAGTAACAACAAACTAACAAAAACAAACTAAAAAAAATATCAGAGACGATAAAAAAAAAGTAGAAACAGAAGAAGCACAGATCCATCAGCTGTGCTGTTTACTTTGTTCTAAAAATGAGCACACACTCATCAATCATTCAGTACGAGGAGCAGAGTCACCGATTACACATGTTCACACAATACGCAGGAATTATGATGATGATTTCAAAACAAGTATCCCGAGGTCGAAGCATTGTCATGTGAACAAGGGCGTCATGTACTCACACATCTTGAAATTCCTCTAACGATTTCTGTGGTGTGAAGACATTTAATAAACTGATAATCTGAAAGAGAGGGCACAGAGGAACTGTAGTTAGACACACAAACCTCCACAGCAAGGTGTTAAACAAGTGACAGGACTGAAGAAGAGAGTTGGAACTAAAGACTGGAGCTCAACGTAGAGAAGAAAGAGCACAAACATCAAGTGACATTCATGTCTGGAAGTGCTCTCTGTTCCACTCTCCTGCCAGCGTCGTAGTTTACCGGAGGCCTCCAATTTATCACAGTCACAGCATCTCAGCCGCTCGCTAGCAACGGGATTTATCAGGGACCAAAAATAGACGCTGGCGGTTACGAAGTCTGCTCTAGTCTGACGATGGATACGACGTTCCCTCCTCCACCTTTCACTTACATTTTTGTGATTGACACATTTCATGAGCACCAGCTCTCGATACGCCCTCTTGGCGTGGGTCTGATTCTGGAAGGGTCTGCTCAGCTTCTTGATGGCGACGTTTCTGTCCAGGACGGCATCGTAGCCTGCACTGTAGTGGAAAAACACACACACACACAGAAGAGCAAAACAATTTACTTTTAGCATTTATAGAAAATGAATGTTTGATTGCACGACATGGTGGAAAAAAAATGGACAAGGACAATTGATTTATCTTGAATTATCTATATATTTTCCCTCTGTCTGTGAAACAAACTGTGCTCACAGTGCACGTTCACCTCCTACAGACGAGCTCTTTACTTTGACCCCCTTGAACAATTGTACAAATTGCGTTTGAATGCGTGGGTATGTGGATGCTGCGTCCAGGTTTGAAGAGGTTTGTCATGATCTCTGTGGAGACGGCAGGCCAGCGATGCTGTGTCACCATGGAAACAGCAGAGCCTTCATAAAAGCACAAATCCAGTGAGGATTTGAGCCAGTCGTCACTTTTCTAGCTGAGAGATAGATGAGTTAAATCCTTCATCCTTCTTAAGAAGCTGCTGAAAGCTCATCGGGAGCATGAGCACGAGTCATAAGGGCGGAGATGTGCGCGGATTTGACCGACAACGGCATTGTAAAGTGTGTTTGCATTGCACCAGCGACACAAGTAACATCTCTATCTATTCTGTATCCTTGTATTCATGCTGTATTCATCTACAGATGAAAACATGACTAGGCAATACTATTCAAGGATGATGCTGAACACAATATCACTATAAACATCATTTCACAGGTCCATTCGTCATACATTTGCATGTCATCCTCATGTGCCGTGTAATGAGATTATTTTCCTGCTGAATCCCATTAGATCTCAATAATCAGTTGGGTATTATATGTTGGATTTTTTTTTTCATGGCTTTATGAGGTTTGGTCGTAATAATGCCATCACCATATGACACCAGATTATAGCTGTGGGCAGAGCCAAGCAGCACAAAGCAGAGTAGGTTAAATTAGATTTGCACTGTATCCCTGACGTCCATGTCTACGATATCCTTCCAACAGGCACAGTCCCAGCATCGGTAGTCCTGTTCCCAAGCTGCTTTGTAAATGCGTAAAAATTACTTAGGCACAGAAAGAGTGAAGGACTGAGGGCTTGAGGAGCGAACAAATGACTGGAGGAGGGAGGTACACAATTGTCAAACGCTGTATGAAACAAGCTGTCATAAACTGGACCTCAGATCAGGGGAATTTCTGGGAGACACATCATCTTGGCGTCCTGATATGAACACACATCTTTAACGTACAGAGTCTGTCGGTTTTGTAAGAAGGGCAGACACATTCCTTTAAACTGCAGCACTTGTGAGGAGAATTACAATGAGTGCGAGCTCTCGCTGCAGTTGGGATTAAGGATTCATTTAAGTGTCGTCCTTTTTGTCCCACGCATCCGCATTCAGTCACACATACAGTACGTCAGGGCTCTGACATCTAAGCAATTTTGTTTATTCAAATACTGTCTTAAGTTAGAAATGACGTTGTGAATATTAATTTTAGTATCTGTGAAGGTTCTCAGTCATCCAGGTCCTGGTATTTTGTGTTTGTTAATTGGTGAATTCATGGGCAAAAGAACGTGCTGTTTGCTTGTGGACTTTTCACCACTCATCCAAGAAGCTACTTCAGTTCTGGGTTTTAGTAAACACCATTCAGCTGATGTAACCAGCAAAATAAAATAATCAAATATCCCATTCAACAACAGAAACATGTCACAGGAGAATGATGCTGATGAGAGCTGATCTGTTCTTACCAGACGATTCCCTGAGCTCCAGAGCCGATGGGCTTTAAATTCTGGTAACGTTTTAAAACTGTGAAGGTGGAGTCTCCCACTTCCACACTGTAGAACTGGTTGTCTACTTTGCTTTTGCTCATGTTGTAATGTTTGGCGATATATGACACATCCACTTGTTTTCCAAAACCCTGCATGAGGCAAAGAGACAGGCAGACTGTTAGTGACAACACGTGTATAGGTGACTTACCTGCAAAAGAAAACTCATTTCATCAACAGGTTACAAACAAATTAGGCTGTAGGATTCATTAACATGGTAAAACAGGCAGGATTTAAGTTCCCATGCAGAAATATCAACTCTTCAGCACACATGTAATGACATGAAAGCAACACTGTTTGACTTTTAAAAAAACATATTCAAGTTCATTTGAATTATAATAAGGATGAATCAAACTACAATAACCATCCTGTAGTTACCGCTTGTGTCAGCAGAGGCCACTGCTATCGCCGCTCAACAAGCTTCACAAAAGTTACACATTGTTGCTTTAATGCCACTAATACGTTTATCATGAAAATACTAAAGACACAGTTATTTCTATGCACGCAATAAGCAGATGTGCAGCAGTCGGACAAATGGTGTCACAACAAACAAATATCACAGCTCACTAAACAACCATTAACGGCGGTTTTGTTACTATTCCTAAAATTGAACTGAGCACACAGAGCAATGGAAGGGGAAATGGAACTGAATGAGTACTGTACCTTTTTTACCTGTAAGGGACACACACCTGACAAAAGGCTATTTTCACATCCAGGATCGGTTGGCTGCAGTTGTATAAGAAATGTCTGCTCATAAATACCTGCAACACACAAACAGATGAGAGTCAGAGTCTGCGCAGACCATCGTCATAGGAGGTGAATTAAATGAAAAGACTCCACTACTGCATCTTTTATTCCGACATAACCAGAAGTTACCTGCATTTTTTTTAATCAGCTTTGAGGAAATTTGCCGAGGTGTTCTAGCCATCATTCTCAAAAACATCACTTACAAGGCAATATATTGACTGTGGATGATAGGACATTGTCCTGTGACCGTTGTCTGGCGGTTGTGATGAATATCCAGAAAATGGAGGGCTGATATTTCATGTGTCATGAGGGTTAATGCCTTCACGTGACTAACAGACACAATGGACAGTTAAAACAAACAAAACAGTGGAATCAAAACTGCTGAATCGTTTAATGCAAAATCTCATTATTAAGTCCTGCAAACATGTTGACGAATGATCATTATTATATCAGGTATATCAGGGCTCCTGGTGTTTAGAGGTTTGATATGACTGTGCCATGTTAATGAAGGAATCTTTAAAAAAAGGTCTTTAATTTGTCAACACACATCGCATCCAAACAGCACGTCACTTCAAATGTGACACTCCACGAATAACGACACAATTACAGCTTTTGTGCCTCTGCTGAGTCCCAAGGGAACAGGACAGCTTTAAAAATGAGATGTGGGACACATAGTCATGAGATTTGTCCCATTTATGAAGCTGACCCTTCCCGCTGAACCCGGGCAGTGCCACGGCTCTTCTCTCTGCACATTTCACCACACAGTGAGATGCTTCTGTGTGAGCTGCTCTGGCAATTTGTGCCTTAAAATAAAAGGCAGAACCTCCTGTACTACCCTTGTATCACTCAGCTGGACTCTGTGGGAGTAAATGTGAAAGAAAAGTGGCATAAAAAGATCCGAGCAGCCGGGAGGCATGATACGATAAAAGATTGAATCCGGTCGCGTTCCCTCAAACCACTATCGTAATTTCCAAGCACATCTGTATGTTTGACATGACTGAACATGACTGCTACAGCTGCGTTTACAGTACAAATACAATGTTTGCAATTAATCTAGGAGGTCAACACTGAGTCAGCTCGACCACCTCGCAAGCTGCATCTGTGCAGCGCTAATCTACAGCCATCTGTGTACCGAAGATATTAAACCTCTCACATGGCCAAACTGTTTGGCTTCTAGTAATAATTCAAACACCACCGGCTGATCTCTGGCATTAGTCACTGCAGAGGAGTACTTGGCTCATATACTTTATATCCTGACTCTCTATGTAGATATTGATGCACTAATCCAACATTACCGATATGAGACGATGATTCACAAATGACCAGTGATCATCAGTACATCATTTTTTTACCATCACCAACATTTCAGGCTCGTGGACGTTCATGGTTTTGTAATTATTGTCACTGCCAGTGTCTTTTTGTCACAATATATTCGGAGGTGAATGTAGAGATCATCTTGCAAATGCTGCAATAAGGTCATACAATATGCGCCATGTACTGATACAAAGAAAAACTGCACTTCGGTGATGAACAAGATGGAAAACATACATTGTGTATTCTATAATGTGTATTCTAAAAATTATTTTAGTTATTTTAAAAGATGACGTGATCCTTGCATGATCATATTTACTCAAACCTTAAGATTATATTACCTCAGAAGATGTTTGACCAGAAATGAAGGCAATCAATGCATCATTATTAATGGACAAAGACTAGAGGTGCATTTTGTGTCTAAAAATGCTGGGTTGGTGTTAATACTCTGCATAAATAAATAAAGTCAGACTGACACCGTTTTTGCTTTCCCATCTGAAGCAGACAGCGAATGAAAAACAGCTGAGTTTTCTGCTTGTGCGTTCAAGTCGCTGGGCTGATTCTGCTGATAGCAGCCGCGGTTGACGTGCTGCTCTGGTTGCAGCAAAGACTACACTCAGCAACATCCCATAAAACACTCATAAATCATTCTGACTGCAAAATGACTCGCCAGTACCACAGCTGATTGAGAGGTTGAATAAGCAAAAATAAGAAACGTGTGGTTTCCAGCTTATTCACGAGGAGCAGCTGGAGAAAAATTTAAAAATGAGCATATTTTACGTATCGTTTGTATGTCTTTGTCAGCTGTAAACATTGTGCTGAAAGGACAAAATGAACTGGATGCAAAACAAATAATATTAAGCATAATGAAACATATAAAAATGCTAATACCAGTAATCTGTATCATAAACAAATGACTTTTCTCCAGTAAAACTACAAACAAGTCTTAATACAAGAATCCCTTCATCCCAACTTTTGTGTGCAATCAGCCAATATTTGTGTGTTGAGTGTGATCTACTGTTCCGTCAGAGTGACGACTGCTTTTGTTGGATGGACATGAAATCTGGATGCAACAAAGATTGCGTCAAATGGTCAAGAGAAGGACGTGAATGCTGCATCTGGAAATAAATGTTGATGTCTGACATTGGAGTTTGTAATTACAAACCCAGTTTAGCTGAAATACAGTACAGTTATAGCACAGGTTCCTATTTTAGTGTCCACAATGGATGTTACTGGTTGTAAACAAAAATGGACACATACCTCATCAGCACCACTAGTTTCAGTAATATATTATCCCAGACTGACTAACTGACAGAAGCACATGCTGTTCAGTTCTCTTTCATATCCACAAACACTTCTACAGACACATGTAGCCATAAAACAAATCAGGAGATGAAGAGACAAAAAAATGACAGCTTGAAACCAAGACGAAAGACAGACGGGAGATTTTAATTATCTTGAATGGGTAATGCATATCACTGCTACAGCAGACCATTAATCTCCAGTGCCGGCCTTGCTGACGTTGGGTTCTGCCGCTGTGTGTGCTTGTGTGCGTACTCTGCAGTGGAGCTGCTTATTCCCATCTCAGGCGTTTGGTTTCTCTCGCCTCGTGGGCACAATCAAACCAAGGATCAGTTGTCTGATAACAGGACATCAGTATAATTTGGATGAATCATGGTGATTCTACAGCTTCTCTGCTAAATTGCAAGTATTTATTGTTCAATAAGTAAAGTCCATGGGCTAAATTATTGACGCTACAATCATCATAATGCGACAAAAAACATGGAATGACTGTTTTCAACGTGCCGTTTGCTGACTCAGCAAAGCCCACGCAACATCTTTCACATGAGGATGCACACATCTGACTGTTGTTGTTGTTGGTCTTAGTCATGTAGTCACACAGCTTTAAGTGATTACAGTGTTTTATGTCAAACACACTAGAGTCATTTCATTCCTCATCACTTATCTTCCCTCCGACATTCTCCTGGATTCAGACTTAAATGTGCTCCAAAGGTCAAAAATCCACCCATTTCTTCCCTCCATCCTCACCACTGATGACAGCTTTCACTCTCCCCATTGCTGTCAGTGTCTTTTGTCCCTCCCTCCCTCGCTCCCACCATTCCTGCTCCCAGGCTCACAGCCTGGCTGCAGCCGTCTCCCCTCCCCCTCCCTTAAAGCTCCATTGTGAGAGCTTGCAGCCTCTCCTGCAGTATGCAGCTGCTCGGAGCACAGCCTCCCCCTTTGGGCTCAGGGGAGGGGAAGTACTTCAAACTGCAGGCCTGGCCTGGAAAACAAGACAGCACTGACTCATCTGAGGGTTTTTAGAATCGGAATGTTCCCTGACATCTATTGATTTGGTTCTACGGAGTTGAGATGCTCTCGTTGTGTCCTGTTCTTCCTCCCCTCCCTTGGTTCTCCAAACGAACAACATGTTAGCTGAAAAGCTGCTTACGCTGCAGTTCTCTGATCAGCTGCATGGAAACAACATGTATGTCTGTGGCAGGTCCATGAGCACGTTCGTCTGATTTACAGTTTCTGTGATTTGGAAAACAAACACAGCAGGATGATGCACTCCGGTGAGACGCCAGTATCTACTGTAAACCTGCAAATTAAATTAAAAACCTGTAAATTATCTCCAAGCTTTTTTGATGCCATTGTTTCAGCAGTTGTCTTGAAAACTGGCACTGATCCGAATAGGTTGACGTTTTCTGCTTGATTTCTTGAGATTAGATCATCTATCTTAACACCGAATGTGTCTTTATGTTTCTGAAAAGACATGATGAAGGCTTTTTATGTCTGAGCAGTGGTGAGTGTTTACCGCTGCGATGTGGGTGGACAGGGTCAGACTCTCTCAGCTTTAAGTCCTGCACTTAGCTGTCTGTCCAAGCAAATAAAAAGCTACATGTTTGTCTGATCAAATCCAGTTATGTAACAGTGCATGCGGGCACATTTGTCTATAATGGTTAGCAATACTGCAGCCTGAGGGGAAACAAACTCTCCTCTCCCCTTTTTTCAGAGGAAAAAGTATCATCTAATAGAACACTGAACAAGCCTTACATACAATACTTCCACATCTCATAAGGTTGGAACCTCTGGTTAAGCAAGACAGTAAATCTCATAAAGTATTGGCTATGTGTGTTTAAATGTCATTTAAACTTGTATCATAACAACTCAAAGGACACTGGTCACCAATGGAAAAGCTGTAACATGGACACTGATGTCAGATCACTTGTATCAAATTTTGTATCAGAGCAAAGAACTCAGAAGAGAAAATCTTCACTGTTTTTATATTAGCACTGACATACAGCTGTGCTACCTGAGTGCCGTCAGGTCAACAGGATTACACAAGAGCAGCTAACCACTCCTGAGAGCTTACTGTGACAGCTGTCACAGCACCGCCACCTCCTGTCTCGCAACTTCTCAGACAAGAGATTCTACTGCATCTACTGCAGTGAGCAGAACATTCAGGTCTCATGGAGGCTGGGAGGGTACTGGTCGGGCCGTTCTGCACACCAGTTGCTGTCTGATGCACAAAGTAGCAGAACCTCTTTCACAGCATTAACACAGGTTATTACTCAACCAGTGTGGACGAATGATGTTGGCATGGCCCCCGAAACTGAACTAAACAAAAGAAGAACTAAGTATTTGCCCACAATGGCTCCCAGACACACTGATATGTATATTATAAAGATGATTATCTCTGTGATTGCTGTTTTTAATCAATTAATAAATTAGAACCATAGGACCCATCAAAAAGAAAGGGAATGGATGTCCATTCGGAGAGGATTATTACTATTCAGCAGGACAGTGGAGGTATTAAGCCTGCTGCTGCTATCGTGATTACAGCACTAAATAGACAGATTTAACACTTAGCCAATTGGATATTCCCCTTCAGTGAATTTGAGTAATAGGAACCTTTGGAAAAAAGCACCTAATTTCAATCAGATGGGGAGAAAAAAACATCAGCAGAGTCAGTAGATTGTTATGTAGCAGTGGCACTTATGTTCAGTTTGAGATTATTCAGAAATACCAACCTACTGGTGAGAGGTAGTGGGTAGTAGGTTTGGAGAGTGTTCACAGTGTAAAATAAGTGATGGTTTTCAAGAAAGCTCTATAACTGTTGGTCCTCGGCCACAATGAAAAAATTCACCCAAATCCTGTAACGTGTTAATCCAACTCTTCCAGAGGATTCTACCTTTATCATTTTCTCACTTTCCAATTTCTTTTGTAATGACTCTCTTGTCTAATGTCAACACATCCCAATATTTTATTACACAACACAGGATTAGTTCAGTGATAGTCCTCTACAGCAAAGAAACAGCTGGCGGCTGTTCTCTCTGCTGGGTTTCCATTGGCTCAGCAAGGCGCCTACCTACTGCAAGTCAATATCAGTGATTAGCATTTGGCGTAAACATTTCATACAATAAATATATATATATATATTTACTTTTCCAATTAACACAATAAAAACATTAGGCTTGTTTGCAGGACAGACAGTGTATGTGTGTGCATGAAAGGAAAGATGTCAGTCTCTCTCAGCTCTGCAGAAACACCCGTAAAAGCTTTGTTTAATTGTTAAGCGTGTTCCCTGCAGCACTTTCACTAGCATGGGAGCATGCTGCTGAATAATTCAGTACCCAAGGTCACCGCGCTAAAGCCTCTCTCTCCTCTGTTTTGAACACGGGTAGTCTGTTGTGACACCTCTCAGCATCCCCTGACGCCATCGCTGAACAGCAAAGCACCTATAATTAGTCAAATGCACCAAACAAGTGGGTGGAAAATGGAATTATTGTGTTAAAAGCTCTGTGATGTATTCCTGACATGTCTCTTCAACCTGCACGATCAGCAGACTTGTCAAGGTGTGTTTCACAGTCAAATGAAGTGTTCAATTATCAGCGTGGAGAAGAACGCAGGCTGGTTTGATGTCCTGCACAACATGTAGCCACATTACAGAGAAGAGCACACAGCTGCGTGGCATTAGGAATGTTTGAGTTCAGCTTGCAGCTGCATTCACCAGAAAAAAACAACCTCATCAAACTATAATTCTGGTTGTTTGCATTTAAGAAAACCATCTACTTTTGCGGTGGACACGGGGCGGGATTGATGCTGGTCCCACGTCTCCTAACCAAGTCTGCAAAATGTACACGGGTCAAACTGTGCATGTAGGCCCTCCAGGCTCCAGAGCATCCATCATCCATTTCACCACTCCCATTTAAACATGTAGAACACATCACATGGAGAACAGTCACAGGATGAACGAATGACACATTCATTGCAGCATTTGTCATATATCATATCATAATATGAGAATATTGATGAGAGGGGGGAGAGGGGGGGGGCGCCATCATGAATCCCTGCACAGCTTTCTGCTGAATGGTACAACACCCATGAGCGTACCACGATGGGGTGGCTTATTTTGTCCCTCTTTACCACCGAGGTATCGCTGCTGGACTTCATTAACCTTCGCTTTCAGTCAATATCCATCCCTCCACCCCCAGGCAACAGGACTCCGCGCCATCACACCCCCATGAAACCATCCCTCCCGGCCTTACCATTCCGTGCCAGTTGATGCCGATCCCAGTCCGCTGACAGTCCTTTTCAAAACATCCCGACGGGGAGAATAACACGGAGCATCGCTGAAGGCTGGATTCGGTCGTTCATCAAGATGGCGAAGATGGAGGCTGAAGGGGGAGATGTGAAAGAAAGAAACTAAAAAAAAATCAGAGAGGGATGGAGACGAGGATAACGGATGCTGAATCACTCTCCCCCAGACCCTGCAACCATTGTGCCGCAAGATGCTGGCTGTACCATTGTGGAGCTACAGGAGCAGAGGCAGAGGAGAGGGAAGGGAAGGGGGTATAGGGAAATTTGTTGCCATAGCAACCGAGCAGGAGCACGTTTGACGTCAAAGCCATCAGAGGGCGAGAGAGAAAGAGGGAGGGAGGGAGAGAGGGAGGGAGGGGGATCGCACGGATGTCCTCCTTACTGCTTTACCCCGTCAGTGTGCGATGGAGAGATGACGTGTTAGTTTACTCTCCTACCACAACAAGTATTAATATCATCGCATTTGAGAAAAACCCACTAAACATCCATTGTCATGAAATTCGCATTGTGCTCATGTCAGACATGAACACAATGTGTTCGACCTAGAGTAAGCCACCGTGTCTTAATTCCTTAAGGAATGCCCCAAACATTTCTCTCTCATAGTTTGCCCACAGTTCTGTTGATCAGAGGCCATGATCACTTCAGAATCACATACCCGGCGATGTTTTATTGCAGGAATGTGTGGTGCCAGACATTGATCAAACAATATAAAAGGAATACAAATAAAACACTGCCCACAATAACAAACTAAAATAAATAAAACTAAATGATTTACAGAACTACAATAAATTGAAATAAAGGTAATGATGAGTGAAAGTGAATTATAGCAAATGAAATGCTGCAGCTTTGTGACATCACCTGCAGTTGTCCTAAGTCAACTGTTTACCTGCTGCAAGATTACATCAGTCCACATGGATGCTGCAGCTGCAGATTTGTGTTTTTGAACAGTCTGGCACCGCAGCCCATCAACAACATGCTCACGTAGGACATGTCACAACACATGTCTGCCAGCCCAAATGTTCCACAGGTGTGAGGGTTTCGGCATCAGAGTTAAATGTAGCAACACTTTTTAATGTGGGAGGATGCTTGAATGCTTTTAGATGTTTTTCCCTCATCATAGACTAGCATGTTATGAAACAACAAAGAGCTGTGTCCTCCTCCCCCAGAAAGAGATGTTCAGTGGTTTTGCAATCAGTTGGCTATTTATCCTCGATGTATACCTGAGGCATAGATAAGGAAGCTGGGCAGCAGCTGTCGTAACCTTAACTGAGGGGGTTTTGAAACCTCACTGGCAGGACACTGATCCTCAAAGGCCATGAAGTGAAGCTCCAGGAAAGGTTTCAATGCTCTCCAGCTGGAGCCAAAGGCTAAACTCCCCAGTCAGAAAACCACATGCTTTCAATCTGTCAGGTGCCCCTTATTTCCAACGCTGTCAGAGCAGGCGGCTCTTTCAAGTGAAAATCACCCTGACTCTTCAAACCAGCTCTGACTGGGAGGTATTAAGGCCGCTACTGACAGAAATAGGAAGCAGAACAAATCTCAGTTTAAGGAAAGCTGTTGTTACACTTGATAAGACATTTTACTCTGTTACCTCTAGATGTCTCCTGACACCTCTCCAGGTGACTTGCAGAGATAAATGAGTCCATATGGACGCTTGTTCATGGGCCTCTGGGTCATATTATGGATGAGAAGTTGAAGGATGGATGTATATAAGACCCGTTCATGAGAGTAGCCACTCGCCTGTGCATGTTTTGAGGCTGAAATTCACTTCTCACTCACTTCTTCACAACGTCCAGAGATTCTGGTGCTGAAACCAAGAACTGACAAAAATGGAGCTTTTAGTTTCATTCGCCAGAGAAATAAATGCACAAGCACATGCAATGAAGACTTAAAGCCACTAGATGGCAGAAGAGAGACTAAAAATGAGGAGGCTTTGTCGCGGTCACAGGAAGGAAGTACTCAGCAGTGAATTGCTTCCTGACTGCTCACAATAGACACTTTGATGTTGCGAGAATCCCTGACATATAGGACAAACCAGGTTTTAACGAGCCTGGAAAGAATGTCTGTCTGTCCTCACTCATCCCCAGACACTTATTTATCTGTGTGACAACTTTCTGCCACAGCACACAACATGTTCAGCTTCGGAATGACACAAATACATCAGCTTTGTAGACTGTACCATACGTATCAATACGCTGGCTCTTATGGGGATGTGGTTATATTAAAACATTTAAGCCTCAAACATCCTGTCTGTATGTATGTACACGCCCCTCAGGTAACGTTTGTGGAAAAATGCATAATTTACTGGGAAATCAATAAAATTAGACATACATCAAGTATGTCTAGATTTCATTGCTATAGAACAGTTTGTTGATTTATGGGTTTATAATTGTAAATGAATAAAAATAGCATTTTCTAACAAATGACAATCTAGAATTTTAATGATCCAGCGTATTAAAGGAGGATGGCCTCAATGAGTGATGTTTTATTTGTTGAGTCCACCTCCATTGTGTTTACTGTTTGTTCTGTTTGGCTCTTTACTGAGGTGTTTCTTACAAAATGGTAAACAAGAAGAAACAAACAACTGGATTAAACAAACAAAGAGCTGTTGTGAAGATTCTGGCCCTCCGACTTGTCTTTTTTCAATAAAACACTGAGGCCCACGTGCGCTGGGAAGAATAAATGAATGAATGCCCACCTGATGTACATTTTACTCCCGGTGGTGTGTTACTATGACAACGGTGAAACGACAGTCCCCTAGCAGCGGGCCAATGGGCGGCCAGCGCGAGGTGTCTGGTTACTCCCAGTCAGCCCACGCGAGCTGGGCAAAGGAAGGAGGGGTTAGTCGGCTTCACTCAGCAGCAGCAGGCTGGTAAGTTGGCTGCTTTCTGGACACTAAATGCCGCGTAGTGACCACCAAACACGACATCTGAGCAACTTCCGAACGAGAGATTTGTCTTAGCGGCTCGAAGAAGTACTTGTAGCGGATGTTTACCGCTGGGGGGAGGTAAACCCGCTGCCCGCCTGCTTCGCCTCAACTACTCCCCAAGATGTTGCTTCGTGGATGGGATGGCGTCTGGTCTGGTTTGTGTGAACACTCATAGCCTCGCCGGAGTACGAACTATCCCCCTCCGAGTGATTTTGTAGCTCTTCTTTTTCTCCGGTAAGTGTCACTACTTAAAGTATTTACCAAAACTTAACAGTTGCTCCTGCCCCCCCCCCCCCCCCCCCCCCCCCCCCCCCCCCCCCCCCCCCCTCCCCCCCCCCCCTCCTCTCCTTCCCCCCCCCCCTCCCTCCCCTCC